>CM059807.1:14342532-14375032 GCA_030435695.1 Brachymystax lenok tsinlingensis | reverse complement strand
CGTACACTGTCTATAGACGGAATAGGTACACACAGACTGTCAGTAGACGGAATTAGATACACACACTGCCTATAGACGGAATTATATACAGACACTGTCTATAGATGGTATTAGATACACAGACTGTCTATAGACGGAATTAGATACAAACACTGTCTATAGATGGAATTAGATACACACACTGTTTATAGATGGAATTAGATACACACACTGTTTATAGATGGAATAAGATACACACACTGCCTATAGATGGAATTAGATACACACACTGTTTATAGATGGTATTAGATACACACACTGTTTATAGATGGAATTAGATACACACACTGTTTATAGATGGAATTAGATACACACACTGCCTATAGATGGAATTAGATACACACACTGTTTATAGATGGAATAAGATACACACACTGTCTATAGATGGAATTAGATACACACACTGTCTATAGATGGAATTAGGAACACACAGACTGTCTATAAACAAAATTGGATACACACTGTCTACAGATGGAATAAGATACACACACTGCCAATAGATGGAAATAGAAGCGTACACTGTCTATAGACGGAATAGGTACACACAGACTGTCAGTAGACGGAATTAGATACACACACTGCCTATAGACGGAATTATATACAGACACTGTCTATAGATGGTATTAGATACACAGACTGTCTATTGACGGAATTAGATACAAACACTGTCTATAGATGGAATTAGATACACACACTGTTTATAGATGGAATTAGATACACACACTGTTTATAGATGGAATAAGATACACACACTGCCTATAGGTGGAATTAGATACACACACTGTTTATAGATGGTATTAGATACACACACTGTTTATAGATGGAATTAGATACACACACTGTTTATAGATGGAATTAGATACACACACTGTTTATAGATGGAATTAGATACACACACTGTTTATAGATGGAATTAGATAAACACACTGTCTATAGATGGAATTAGATAAACACACTGTCTATAGATGGAATTAGATAAACACACTGTCTATAGATGGAATTAGATACACACACTGCCTATAGATGGAATTAGACACACACACTGTTTATAGATGGAATTAGATACACACACTGTTTATAGATGGAATTAGATAAACACACTGTCTATAGATGGAATTAGATAAACACACTGCCTATAGATGGAATTAGATAAACACACTGACTATAGCTGGAATTAGATACACACACTGTTTATAGATGGAATAAGATACACACACTGTCTATAGATGGAATAAGATACACACACTGCCTATAGATGGAATTAGATAAACACACTGACTATAGATGGAATTAGATACACACACTGTTTATAGATGGAATAAGATACACACACTGTCTATAGATGGAATTAGATAAACACACTGTCTATAGATGGAATTAGATACACACACTGTCTATAGATGGAATTAGATAAACACAATGTCTGTAGATGGAATTAGATACACACACTGACTATAGCTGGAATTAGATACACACACTGTCTATAGATGGAATTAGATACACACACTGCCTATAGATGGAATTAGATACACACACTGTTTATAGATGGAATAAGATACACACACTGTCTATAGATGGAATTAGATAAACACACTGTCTATAGATGGAATTAGATACACACACTGTTTATAGATGGAATAAGATACACACACTGTCTATAGATGGAATTAGATAAACACAATGTCTGTAGATGGAATTAGATACACACACTGACTATAGCTGGAATTAGATACACACACTGTCTATAGATGGAATTAGATACACACACTGTCTACAGATGGAATTAGATACACACACTGCCTATTGATGGAATTAGATACACACACTGTCTATAGATGGAATTAGATACACACAGTGCCTATAGATGGAAGTAGGTACACACAGCCTGTCTATAGAAAGAATTAGATACACACAATGTCTATAGATGGAATTAGATACACACAATGTCTGTAGATGGAATTAGATACACACTCTGCCTATAGATGGAATTAGATACACACACTGTCTATAGATGGAATTAGATACACACACTGCCTATAGATGGAGGGAGACGGTGGGAGGGAGTGAGACGGTGGGAGGGAGACGGAGGGAACAAGGGAGATGGAGGGAGACAGAGGGAGGGAGGTAGACGGTGAGAGGGAGAGAGGGAGGTAGACGGTGGGAGGGAGTGAGACAGAGGGAGGGAGATTGTGGGAGGGAGACGGAGAGAGGTAGACAGAGGGAGGGAGGGAGACGAAGGGAGGGAGGGAGACGGTGAGAGGGAGGGAGATGGTGAGAGGGAGGGAGACAGAGAGGTAGACGGAGGAAGGGAGGGAGATGAAGGGATGACCTGGTAGAAACATGTGGATGGTGATGAACAGATCTAATGGAACATTTTTATTTGAGTCATTGTCTCCTTCTATCCGTCTCTCATTCCTCTTCCCCATCTCCTTCTCTCTCCTTCTATCTCTTTTAGCTGTGTTAACTGCAGATAGCTGCGTTGACCTTTTCACTCTGATCCTATCTCTATTGGTTCTATTAGGCCCAGAAGACTTGAGGTCAAAACACCAGCTCAAACACACCTCACACATATCAAATCAAATGTATTTATAAAGCCCTTCTTACATCAGCTGATGTCACAGAGTGCTGTACAGAAACCAGCCTAAAACTCCAAACAGCAAGCAATGCAGGTGTGAAAGCACGGTGGTAAGGAAAAACTCCCTAGAAAGGCCAAAACCTAGGAAGAAACCTAAAGAGGAACCAGGCTGTGAGGGGTGGCCAGTCCTCTTCTGGCTGTGCCGGGTGCAGATTATAACAGAACATGGATAGGATTTTAAAATATTTATAAAACAGGCAGAACAGTTGAAACTGGAGAAGCAGCACGGCCAGGTGGACTGGGAATATCAAGGAGTCATCAGGCCAGGTAGGCCTTGAGGAATGGTCCTAATGCTCAGGTCCCCCGAGAGAGAGAGAGAGAGAGAGAGAGAGAGAGAGAGAGAGAGAGAGAGAGAGAGAGAGAGAGAGAGAGAGAGAGAGAGAGAGAGAGATAATTAGAGAGAGCATACTTAAATTCACACAGGACACCGGATAAGAGAGGAGAAATACTCCAGATATAACAGACGGCCCCTAGCCCCCCGACACATAAACTACTGCAGCATAAATACTGGAGGCAAGAGGGGTTGGGAGACACTGTGGCCCCGTCTGACAATAACCCCGGACAGGGCCAAACAGGCATGATATAACCCCACCCACTCTGCCGAAGCACAGCCCCCACACCACTAGAGGGATATCTCCAACCACCAACTTACCATCCTGAGACAAGGCCAAGAATAGCCCACAAGATTTCCGCCACGGCACAACCCAAGAGGGGGCGCCAACCCGGACAGGAAGATCACGTCAGTGACTCATCCCACTCAAGCGACGCATCCCCTGGAAGAGCAACAGTAAGCCAGTGACTCAGCCCCTGTAATAGGGTTAGAGGCAGAGATTCCCAGTGGAGAGGGGAACCGGCCAGGCAGAGACAGCAAGGGTGGTTCGTTGCTCCAGTGCCTTTCCGTTCACTTTCACATTCCTGGGCCAGACTACACTCAATCATAGGACCTACTGAAGAGATGAGTCTTCAATAAAGACTTAAAGGTTGAGACCGAGTCTGCGTCTCTCACATGGATAGGCAGATCATTCCATAAAAATGGAGCTCTATAGGAGAAAGCCCTGCCTCCAGCTTTTTGCTTAGAAATTCTAGGGACAGTAAGGAGGCCTGCGTCTTGTGACCGTAGCGTACGTGTAGGTATGTACGGCAGGACCAAATCGGGAAGATAGGTTGGAGCAAGCCCATGTAATGCTTTGTAGGTTAGCAGTAAAACCTTGAAATCAGCCCTTGCCTTAACAGGAAGCCAGTGTAGAGAGGCTAGCACTGGAGTAATATGATCAAATTATTTGGTTCTAGTCAAGATTCTAGCAGCCGTGTTTAGCACTAACTGAAGTTTACTTAGTGCTTTTTCCGGGTAGCCGGAGAGTAAAGCATTGCAGTAGTCTAACCTAGAAGTGACAAAAGCAAGGACATTTTTTCTGCATCATTTTTGGACAGAAAGTTTCTGATTTTTATGTTACGTAGATGGAAAAAAGCTGTCCTTGAAAAGTCTTGATATGTTCATCAAAAGAGAGATCAGGATCCAGAGTAACGCTGAGGTCCTTCACAGTTTTATTTGAGACGGCTGTACAACCATCAAGATTAATTGTCAGATTCAACAGAAGATCTCTTTGTTTCTTGGGACCTAGAACAAGCATCTCTGTTTTGTCAGAGTTTAAAAGTAGAACATTTGCCACCATCCACTTCCTTATGTCTGAAACACAGGCTTCCAGGGAGGGCAATTTTGGGGCTTCACCATGTTTCATCGAAATGTACAGCTGTGTGTCATCCGCATAGCAGTGAAAGTTAACATTATGTTTCCGAATGACATCACCAAGTGGTAAAATATATAGTGAAAACAATAGTGGTCCTAAAACAGAGCCTTGAGGAACACCGAAGTTTACAGTTGATTTGTCAGAGGACAAACCATCCACAGAGACAAACTGATATCTTTCCGACAGATAAGATCTAAACCAGGCCAGAACTTGTCTGTGTAGAAATTTGGTTGTCCAATATCTCCAAAAGAATGTGGTGATCGATGGTATCAAAGGCAGCACTAAGGTCTAGGAGCACGAGGACAGTTGCAGAGCCTCGGTCTGACGCCATTAAAAGGTAATTTGCCACCTTCACAAGTGCAGTCTCAGTGCTATGATGGGGTCTAAAACTAGACTGAAGCGTTTGGTATACATTGTTTGTCTTCAGGAAGGCAGTGAGTTGCTGCGCAACAGCTTTTTACATTTTTTTTGAGAGGAATGGAAGATTCGATATAGGCCGATAGGTTTTTATATTTTCTGGGTCAAGGTTTGGCTTTTTCAAGAGAGGCTTTATTACTGCCACTTCTAGTGAGTTTGGTACACATCCGGTGGATAGAGAGCCGTTTATTATGTTCAACATAGGAGGGCCAAGCACATGAAGCAGCTCTTTCAGTAGTTAAGTTGGAATAGGGTCCAGTATGCAGCTTGAAGGTTTAGAGGCCATGATTATTTTCATCAATGTGTCAAGAGATATGGTACTAAAAAAGTTGAGTGTCTCCCTTGATTCTATGTCCTGGCAAAGTTGTGCAGACTCAGGACAACTGAGCTTTGGAGGAATACGCAGATTTAAAGAGGAGTCCGTAATTTGCTTTCTAATGATCATGATCTTTTCCTGAAAGAAGTTCATGAATTTATCACTGCTGAAGTGAAAGCCATCCTCTCTTGGGGAGTGCTGCTTTTAGTTAGCTGCTATGACAGTATCAAAAATAAATGTTGGATTGTTCTTATTTTCCTCAATTAACTTGGAAAAATAGGATGATCGAGCAGCAGTGAGGGCTCTTCGATACTGCACGCTACATATCAACTGCAGTTTCACTTTGGTTCAAAATATTTTCTCCCTAATGAACTGGATTGGACACAGCTCACATACAAAAACATTACAAAAAACTTCTGATAAAAACATTGGATTAGGGCAAGCATGCAGTTTATCAGGACCTAACACAGTAAAATGCTGGGGCTGGGGCTGAGGCTGGGGTTGGGACTGAGGCTGGGGTTGGGGCTGAGGAACAGCAATGCATTTGCAGTGACTTATCCAATGTGTATCCAAAGACACACACACATACACGCACATACACACGCACGTACACACGCACACAAACACACAGAGAGAGATAAGCCATCCACTTACATTAGCAAACATCCATCCAGTGATCAGTTAATGCTGTCCACAGGCTATTATTCCAGACAGCATGTACAGATGGCAGTTGCTCTCCTCCCTCTCTAGTCCCTCTCTAGTCCCTCTCTAGTCCCTCTGCGCCCCCTCTGTAGTCCCTCTTTCTTTCCTCTGTCCCCGCTCTCTGGTCCCTCTGCCCCCCTCTGTAGTCCCTCTCTCCGTCCTCTGTCCTCCCTCTCTAGCCCCTCTCTAGTCCCTCTGTCCCCCTCTCTAGTCCCTCTCTCCCTCTCTAGTCACGCTCTCCTCCTTCTGTCCCCCCTCTCTAGTCCCTCTCTAGTCCCTCTGTCCCCCCTCTCTAGTCCCTCTCTCCTTCCTCTGTCATCCCTCTCTCCTCCCTCTCTAGTCCCGCTCTCCTCCCTCTGTCTTCCCTCTCTCGTCCCTCTCTCATCCCTCTCTACTCTCTCTGTCCTCCCTCTCTAGTCCCTCTGTCCCCCCTCTCTAGTCCCTCTGTCCCCCCTCTGTAGTCCCTCCCTCCTTCCTCTGTCCTCCCTCTTTCCTCCCTCTCTAGTCCCTCTCTCCTTCCTCTGTCCTCCCTCTCTCCTCCCTTTCTCCTCCCTCTCTAGTCCCTCTCTCCTCCATCTGTCCACCCTCACTCTTCCCTCTCTAGTCCCTGTCCACCCTTTCTCCTCCCTCTCTCCTCCCTCTCTCCTCCCTCTCTACTCCCTCTCTACTCCCTGCTCCTCCCTCTCTCCTCCATCTGTCCTCCCTCTCTCCCTCTCTCCTCCCTCTCTAGTCCTACTGTCACACTTTTTTCTTTCTGTTTATTTTCCAGATAAATAACAACCAAAAATAATGAATAACTGGTATCATTCCAATAAAGCCATTAGCAACCACCCTCCTCTCTCTCTCTCTCTCTCTCTCTCTCTCTCTCTCTCCCTCTCGTTCTCCCTCTCTGCGTCTCTCTCTCTCTCTCTCTCTCTCTCTCCCTCTCTCTCTCCCTCTCTGCGTCTCTCTCCCTCTCTCTCTCCCTCTCTCTCTCTCTCTCTCCCTCTCTTTCTCTCTCTCTTTCTCTCTCTCTCCCTCTCTCTCTCTCTCTCTCTCTCTGCGTCTCTCAGTCAATCTCTGATTGAAAGGCTCTAAAGCAGTGTTAATGCAGGATGGTTTTCAGACAGACAGACCGACCAACAGACAGTGCAGGCTCTCCAAATAGACTGGCTATTGCGTCTCTCTCTCTCTCTCCCTCTCTTTCTCCCTCTCTGCGTCTCTCTCTCTCTCTCTCTCTCTCTCTCTCTCTCTCTCTCTCCCTCTCTCTCTCTCTCTCTCTCTCTCCTCTCTCTCCCTCTCTCTCTCTCTCCCTCTCTTTCTCCCTCTCTGCGTCTCTCTCTCTCTCTCACTCTCTTTCTCTCTCTCTTTCTCTCCCTCTCTTTCTCTCTCTCTGCATCTCTCCCTCCCTCTCTCTCTCTCTCTCTCTGCGTCTCTCAGTCAATCTCTGATTGAAAGGCTCTAAAGCAGTGTTAATGCAGGATGGTTTTCAGACAGACAGACCGACCAACAGACAGTGCAGGCTCTCCAAATAGACTGGCTATTAGCAGTGATGTGAGTAAACAGACCAGGTCAAGGTTAGGAAAAACACCATTATCAAACACAGGTCACACAAACACAAACCACAGAACACGGGACTCCCTTTATGTTCTTCATCTGATCTCTATATATCTCTATATATCCCTCTCTGTCTCTCGGTTTTTCTGTTTATTATTGAACATATTGATTGTGCAGACATAAATGACCCTGAACAAAGCAACCAATATGTGGCAGCTGAGGAGTGATCCATTCATACTCATCAATTATTAAGATATGTTTAATTTCCAGTCTGTGGCCCCGAAGTCTACTAACAGTCTGGAGTGTGTGTGTGCTTTCCTCTTTGGGATCCTTGGATAACTTGCCTTATCATCTGGAGACCCTCTCTGGGATCCTGGGATAACTTGCCTTATCATCTGGAGACCCTTGTCTATCCATCCCTCTTCAGGGAAGACAGAATGGACAGAACTCCACTAGGCTCATAAGAGGCAAGGCCATATTATCAGCTTTCCCTTTCATACAGACAGGGTGTGTGAGTGTACTCACAGTAGAGAAAGAAACACTGGAATACACAAATCTCATTTGCAGCTTTTAACACACACAAAGTTATCATTTTATGAACAAACTGAACATGGTGGAGAGAGGAGAAGACAGGACCAGACAAAAAATAAGGAGTTTGTGTATATGATAGTGGAGAGTGTCTCTGATTAACCCTCTCTTCCCCATCCATCTCTCCCTCTGGGCCCATCAGTGTGAAATAGTTTCTGGGGACGCACTGCAAGGTTCAACACCAGAATCCCTTCATAACAGCAGATCACTATACCCATAACCACACCCATCCCTCCCTTCTCCTATTCACTGTCATAAATAACAAGGAAATAGCAGAAAACCTATGTGCTACAGGCTAATGTAAAAACCTGCATTTCTGTGTGCCAATCAGGTGTTGAGTGAAGTATATGGCTTCACTAACTCTATCCTCTCTCCCTCACTCAGTGGTTGTTTTAAAAATGTGTCTGTATCGTAATGTGCCAATGCCGTAGCTTTCAGGGGTAAATTGATGTCAGCAGTGCGGAGGGAAGTTTGCATAAAACCGTGAGAAGATGAGCCAAGGGAAAGTTTCTTTGGGCGTTGAAAGCAAATTGACAGCTGCCTGACTAACTAAAGCTTTCACATGCTTTAACCCTCACTATAGACTGTCACATAGTACTACACCATCGTATCTGTCACACTGTAATGTGAATGACTGTAATACAGCTCCTGTTACAGTAATGCTAGTAATTCATGCAGAACAAGATGTGCTGGTTGCATTACATACTCTTTTTGATGTACTGCATGTACAAAGAGAGAAAAAAAGAGGACAAAGGGAGAGAGAGAGAGAGAGAGAGAGAGGGAGGAAAAAAACAGAATTGATGCATGACCTTCATTTAATCGTGTAGGCCAGGTAATCCCAAACTAGGGTACGCGCAAAGCCGTCGGGGTTACGCAAATAAAAATGTGATTCACATACATATTTTGTTTTTTTACAAAATAAAACAAATCTTCACATTTTCAAACATTCCATTTATATTTTCCAACGGGGCTATACATTTGGGTGAGTTTTTTTTCTCGCCTGAGAAGCCTCGTTTCACTGCCCCCAAAAAATTACAAATCTAATATTCAGAGAAATAACAACACAATGTCAAATACAGGTAGCCTAGTCAAATAATTATCATCCAATCACATTAACCGTTACTCTCTCAAGGGAAACCTTCACTCTTGCGCAGACATTTATAATTGAAACATGACAAGCCACGGGAGTTTTTTGAGCGAGAATAAATAAAGTCACCATTATTAGTCAGTTGTACAACCAAATGCCTTCAACTGAAATGTGTCTTCCGCATTTAACCCAACCCCTCTGAATCAGAGAGGTGCGGGGGGGGCTGCCTTAATTGACATCCACGTCTTCGGCGCCCGGGGAACAGTGGGTTAACTGCCTTGTTCAGGGGCAGAACAACAGATTTTTACCTTGTCAGCTCAGGGATTTGAACTTGCAACCCTCCGGTTACAAGTCCAACGCTCTAACCACTAGGCTACCTGCCACCCCCCCACACCTCCACATATGACTTTGAGTAGTAACATATGTATAAAAGCAACAGATACCATTAATAAGAAGGGGCTAGAAGCGTCTTATATTGTGTGCTACTGAGTGGCTAGGACAAGCAAGCCCCATACTATTGTAGAGGTGTCACGTCCTGGCCATAGATAGCCCTCTGGGTTATCTATGGGATTTTGGGCCAGGACGTGACTAGGGTTTTCTATGTGTCTTTATGTTGTGTTTTGTGTTGGTTCCCAATTAAAGGCAGCTGTTAGTCGTTGCCTCTAATTGGGAATCCTATTTAAGTTGGTTCCTTCCCCACCTGCCTTGTGGGTTATTGTTTTTTTTGTCATGTGCAGTTGTGCGCACAGCTATGTCCGGTCGGTTGAGTGTTCTTGTTTTGTTTTTTAAAGTTTAACTTTATTAAACATGTGGAACTACCAACACGCTGCACCTTGGTCCGCTCATTTTCCAGATCATGACAAGAGGACTTGGGTACACTGCAGCATCCACCAAGAGGCTCTTGCTGCCAAGGAAATACCTGACAGCTTGAAAGACGTTTTGGACACAGTGAAAATGGTTAACTTAGTTAAAGCAAGGCCGCTGAACTCTTGTGTATTTTCTGCACTATACAATGATATGGGCAGCGACCATGTAATGCTTTTACAACATACAGACGTGCGCTGGTTATCAAGGGGCAAATTATTGACACGTTTTTTTTAATTGAGAGACAAGCTTGAAGTTTTCTTTAATGAACATCATTTACACTTGTCTGACCGCTTGCATGATGACGAGTTTCTCACACGACTGGCCTATCTGGGTGATGTTTTTCTCGGCTGAATAATCTGAATCTAGGATTACAGGGAATCCTGCAACTATATTCAATGTGCGGGACAAAATTGAGTCTATGATTATGAAGTTGGAGCTCTTTTCTGTCTGCATTAACAAGGACAACACACAGGTATTTCCATCATTGTATGATTTTTTTGTGCAAATGAACTCAAGCTTACGGACAATGTCAAATGTGATATAGTGAAGCACCTGAGTGAGTTGGGTGCGCAATTACGCAGGCACTTTCCCGAAAAAGACGACACAAACAACTGGATTCGTTATCCCTTTCATGCCCTGCCTCCAGTCCACTTACCGATATCTGAACAAGAGAGCCTCATCGAAATTGCAACAAGCGGTTCTGTGAAAATGAAATTTAATCAGAAGCAACTGCCAGATTTCTGGATAGGGGCTGTGGTCTGAGTTTCATGCCTTGGCAAATTGCGTTAAGACACTGACGTGTTTTTCAACCACATACCTATGTGCGGGTGGATTCTCGGCTCTCACTAGCATGAAAACTAAATACAGGCACAGACTGTTTTACACTACCGTTCAAAAGTTTGTGGTCACTTAGAAATGTCCTTGTTTTTTAAAGAAAAGTGACCACAAACTTTTGAACAGTATTGTAAAACTATATTTGTTAATCAAAAATTGTGAATAACTCACCACGGGTTAATGAGAAGGGTGTGCTTGAAAGGATGCACATAACTCTGCAATGTTGGTTTGTATTGGAGAGAGTCTCAGTCTTAAATCATCCTTTCAAGCACACCCTTCTCATTAACCTGTGGTGAGTTTTTCACAATTTTTGATTAACAAATATAGTTTTACACTACCTTTCAAAAGTTTATGGTCACTTTTCTTTCAAAAACAATGACATTTCTAAGTGACCACAAACTTTTAAACTGTAGTTTATATGTAAGATGGCTAATAAAGAGCAAAATTACTGATTATTATTATTTGTGCCCTGGTCATATAAGAGCTCTTTGTCACTTCCCACAAGCCGGGTTGTGACAAAGACTCACACTCATTCTTATGCTTAATAAATGTATAGTATAGAGTGTGTGTGTGGCAGGCTTACAATGATGGCAAAAAACTACATTTGAGAATGCGCTGACCCTGGTGTTAGAGGAGGTACGCAGCTGGAGGTTGAATGTTTGAAGGGGTACGGGACTATGAAAAGTTTGGGAACCACTGATGTAAGCTGTTGAGTAACACATTGGGTGTTTCTAAAAATGCATACTACCGTGCTCCGAGCACGCAAATTGGAGCAATGGAAGCTTGGCGTATGAGTCCAAATCAACGTATGCGAAACGGAGCACGGACACTTCTCGAATGTGTACTCCGTTTGTACATATTTTGAAGCATGCGTTGATGCAAGCTTCATTGGACGGTATGCAAAGAAATATGATGCAACAATGGAAAAAATTACGCAAACTTTTTTTTTTTTTACATCAATAGCGGCCATTTTTTGAGCTGAAGCGAGCTAAAATACACTCCGACTTCAGAATGAAATGTTGCCTATTCACAATATTTTATCTTCACACGTTAGCTACATTATTACGATTTACAGCCATCTAGCTGATAGTTATGAAGTTGTTTTGTGTGTATATTGTTTGGTCTCTATTGTTGCTATTGTTCTAGCTGGAAGAAGGTTCAGTGAATGGAAGGTGCAGTGTGAGGTAATACAGTAAGGGGAGTGCGAGCGCTTCTCAAATGTATTGTTTTATGCGTTCTCCACACTCTCGTCCACACAAGAACGTACTCAAGAGAGAGTAGTCGGAGAATGCACTCAGAGCATGAGAGTGCATAGTACGGTAATATTCATGTGACTCGTTTCAGGAAACTAGGCATCTGTCGCGGGTCACTACTTCACTGGAGAGACATTTGAATGTAAACTTACATTTTTTAACAAAATGCGTTTTATGGCAGAAATGTCTTCTGGAACATGTGAACTTTCATGTGCCTTAATAACAAACTTGTAAGCCATCTGTAAATATGAAGACAATTGTTAAACTATGAGCCTCATTGGTTTAGCCACAGAAAAAAACAGCAACCTTCCCGCAAGCCATGATTGGCTGAGATAATGAGTGGGCTGGACATGCCGAGAGATGAGTTCGGATTGGTCTGCCATAAAGCGCGCTTCTGTCTATTTGAGCTGGTCAGTATGTGTAGGTTATCCTGTCTAAAGTATGTTAGTTAACTTCACAAGTACCAGCAGCAGAGGTGACTGTTTTGGAGAGCCTGGCGTGCCCAAAGTAAAATGCCTCCCATTTAGGCCCAGAAAATGGATATATTATGCATATATTTAGTACCATTGGATAGGAAATGCATATATTTAGTACCATTGGATAGGAAACACTCTGAATTTTCCAAAACTGTTAACCATTTGTCTGTGAGTCAATCAGAACGCATATAGCAGGCAAAACCCTGAGGAATCTCTGTCCTGGAAAAAGTCATTTTGACACATTGCTCATTTTGGAACCCCTCCCTATTGAAAATGACCATATATAGGCATATGAATGCAGTACACGTCGCTTCCTTATGATGTCATCAACCACGAGACGGTGTTTTACTCCATTTTGGATGAATTTAGACCATTGAAAAACAGCATGGCATGAGGACCACACGTTCTGAAAACTCTTCACATTGCGCTACAAGACGAGAAGTCACGCCGTGTCTTATTTATCGCCTTTAGCGTTCAGTTTATATTCGGCTGATTTATAATAGTAAATATACGTAAAAGTGTTCCTAAGGATGCATTTAAAACTATGTTTGATTGTTTTTGGACAAGTTTATAGGTATAATTTGAACGATTTGGCGCCGCGTTTCAATGGAGGAGTGGAGGCTGTCGCTTCTGATTATAACGCTAACCAAATGGAGGATTTATGGATAAAAGACGTTACTTTTTCTAACAAAAGAAAAATGGATTGTCTTCGTTGGACACTTAGGATGACCTCAGCAGAAGTTCTTCAACAGGTAATTGATTTGTTTTCGCTGTGAAATGTGTTATGTGTGTGCCATGATGGCTAATCGATACATGGCTATTGGAAAATATGTGAGGTGCTAGCCTCAAACAAATGAATGTGCTGCTTTCGCCGTAAAGCCTTTTTGAAATCTGACAACGCTGTGATATTGCCAAGAAACAGAGCTTTTGATGAGTATGGAACACTTGTATATTGCTGGATGTTTAATAATTCAACTTTCGGATTTTGAATTTGGCGCTTTAGATTTTCGCTGGTAGTGTCGGGATGAGCCCGCTAGCGACCCACTGGTACTTGACTCGTTAACTTGTTAGGGAGTGGCAGCTGAGGGGTCGGTTTTGGAGAGCCTGGCGCCCGACAAAGTGCGCTGTGTGTTTTTTACCGTCGTTATCGATTAGTTTATATTCCGGTTGATTTATAATAGTAAATATACGTAAAAGTGTTCCTAAGGATACATTTAAAACTATGTTTGATTGTTCTTGGACAAGTTTATAGGTATAAGATGAACGAGTTTGCGTCACGATTCAATGGAGGAGTGGAGGCTGTCGTTTCTGATTATAACGCGCGAACCAACTGGAGGATTTATGGATAAAATACATTACTTTTTCTAACAAAAGAACCATGGATTGTCTTCGTTGGACACTTAGGATGACCTCAGCAGAAGTTCTTCAACAGGTAATTGATTTGTTTTCGCTGTGAAATGTGTTGTGTGTGCCATGATGGCTAATCGATTCATGGCTATGGGAAAAATATGTGAGGTGCTACCCTCAAACAATCAAATGTGCTGCTTTCGCCGTAAAGTCTTTTTGAAATCTGACAACGCTGTGATATTGCCAAGAAACAGAGCTTTTGATGAGTATGGAACACTTGTATATTGGTGGATGTTTAATAATTCAACTTTTGGATTTTGAATTTGGCGCCTTACATTTTACCTGGTAGTGTCGGGAGCAGCCCGCTAGCGCCCCAGTGATCCCTGAGAAGAACTTCTTAGGGAGCGGTGGGGCGCTACCCCACTCCCGACACTACCAGGTGAAATGCAAGGCGCCAAATTCAAAATCCAAAAGTTGAATTATTAAACATGCATCATTATACAAGTGTTTCATAGTCATCAAAAGCTCTGCTTCTTGGCAATATCACAGCGTTGTCAGATTTCAAAAAGGCTTTACGGCGAAAGCGCCACATTTGATTGTTTGAGGGTAGCACCTCACATATTTTTCCCATTACCATGAATTCATAAGCCATCACGGTTCACACATAACACATTTCACAGCGAAAACAAATCAATTACCATTTGAAGAACTTCTGCTGAGGGCTTCATAAGTGTCCAACGAAGACAATCCATGGTTCTTTTGTTAGAAAAAAATACAGCCTCCAATCACCCATTGAAACGTGAAGAGAACTCGTTCAACTTATACCTATAAACTTGTCCAAGAACAATCAAACATAATTTTAAATGTATCATTAGGAACACTTTTATGTATAAATAGTATAATATTTCAACCGGAATATAAACTGGGCAATAAGAAAGGAAATCTCTGCGTGGACATTTCCTTATTCGTCTTCTTCTCTGCTCTAAAAGCATCTAAAAAGAATCAGAACACTTTCTCGAGACTGTTGACATCCAGAGGAAGCGATAGGTACTGCATTCATATGCCCTTATATGGGCATTTTCATAAGGGAGGGGTTCTAAATGAGGCAATCTGTCAAAACCACTTTTTCCAGGACAGATATTCCTCGGGGTTTTCGCCTGCCATATCCGTTCTGTTATACTCACAGACAAAATGTTAACACTTTTAGAAAATTCTGAGTGTTTCCTAGCCAATGGTACTAAATATGTGCATATCCTATTTTCTGGGCCTGAATGGGAGGCATTTTACTTTGGGCACGCCAGGCTCTCCAAAACGGTCACCTCGTGCGCTGCTCCTAAAGAAGTTAAGGAGATGGAGAAAACACCTGTCTCCAGATTACCTCTTCAAACTAAGGACAACCATGGCATCTGTGACAGGGAGACGCCATCCATCTATGATGCATACGTGTAAAATATTCTTGCTAGCTACATTTTCATATATTAAACATTTCTAATTTTGATAGTAGTTTTAATTTGAAGTAAAGTGTACATTTTCAGATATTACACATTTCTAATTTTGATAGTAGTTTTAATTTGAAGTTAAAGTGTACTGATAGCTAGCTAATGTTAGCTGTCTGGCTTGCTAGCTAATGTTACGTGTATGACCTTATTATTTGTATTTATTTTATTTAACCAGGTAGGCAAGTTGAGAACAAGTTCTCATTTACAACTGCGACCTGGCCAAGATAAAGTAAAGCAGTTCGACACATGCAACAACACAGAGTTACACATAGAGTAAAACAAGCATACAGTCAATAATACAGTAGAAAAAACAAAAAAGAAATCTATATACAAAGAGTGCAAATGAGGTAGGATAAGGAAGGTAAGACAATAAATAGGCCATGGTGGCAGAGTAATTACAATATAGCAATTTAACACTGGAATGGTAAAAAAAAATGTGCAGTAGATGAATGTGCAATGTAGAAAAACTGGGGTGCAAAGGAACAAGATAAATAAATAAATACGGTAGGGGATGAGGTAGTTGGTTGGGCTATTTACAGATGGGCTATAAACAGGTGCAGGGGTCTGTGAGCTGCTCTGACAGCTGGTGCTTAAAGCTGTTGAGGGAGATAAGTGTCTCCAGTTTCAGAGATTTTTGAAGTTCGTTCCAGTCTTTGGCAGCAGAGTACTGGAAGGAGAGTCGGCTTTGGGGGTGACCAGTGAGATATACCTGCTGGAGCGCGTGCTACGGGTTGGTGCTGCTAAGGTGACCAGCGAGCTGAGACTTTACCTAGCAGGGACTTGTAGATGACCAGGAGCCAGTGGATATGGCGACGAGTGTAAAGCGAAGGCCAGCCTACGAGAGCGTACAGGTCGCAGTGGTGGGTGGTATATGGGGCTTTGGTAACAAAACGGATGGCACTGTGATAGACTGCATCCAGTTTGTTGAGTAGAGTATTGGAGGATATTTTGTAAATTACATCACCGAAGTCGAGGATCGGTAGGATGGTCAGTTTTACGAGGGTATGTTTGGCAGCATGAGTGAAGGAAGCTTTGTTGCGAAATAGGAAGCCAATTCTAGATTTAATTTTAGATTGGAGATGTTTGATGTGAGTCTGGAAGGAGAGTTTACAGTCTAGCCAGATACCTAGGTATTTGTAGTTTTCCACATAATCTAAGACAGAACCGCCCAGAGTAGTGATGCTGGACGGGGACAGGTGCGGCAGCGATCGGTTGAAGAGCATGCATTTAGTTTTACTTGCGTTTAAGAGCAGTTGTAGGCCACGGAAGGAGAGTTGTATGGCATTGAAGCTCGTCTGGAGGGTAGTTAACACAGTGTCCATAGAGGGGCCGGAAGTATACAGAATGGTGTCCTTTGCATAGAGGTGAATCAGAGACTCACCTGCAGCAAGAGCGACATCATTGATGTATACAGAGAAGAGAGTCGGCCCAAGAATTGAACCCTGTGGCACCCCCATGGAGACTGCCAGAGGCCCGGACAACAGGCCCTCTGATTTGACACACTGAACTCTATCAGAGAAGTAATTTGTGAACCATGCGAGGCAGTCATTTGAGAAACCAAGGCTGTCGAGTCTGCCGATAAGGATGAGGTGATTGACATAGTCGAAAGCCTTGGCCAGATCAATGAAAACGGCTGCACAATAATGTCTCTTATCGATGGCGGTTATGATGTCATTTAGGACCTTGAGCGTGGCTGAGGTGCACCCATGACCAGCCCTGAAACCAGATTGCATAGCGGAGAAGGTACGGTGGGATTCGAAAAGGTCGGTAATCTTTTTGTTAACTTGGCTTTCAAAGACCTTAGAAAGGCAGGGTAGGATGGATATAAGTCTGTAGCAGTTTGGGTCAAGAGTGTCTCCCCCTTTGAAGAGGGGGATGACCGCAGCTGCTTTCAGTCTTTGGGAATCTCAGACGTCATGAAAGAGAGGTTAAACAGGCTAGTAATAGGGGTTGCAACAATTTCGGCAGATAATTTTAAAAAGAAAGGGTCCGGATTGTCCGGCTGATTTGTAGGGGTCCAGATTACGCAGCTCTTTTAGAACATCAGCTGACTGGATTTGGGAGAAGGAGAAGTGGGGGAGGCTTTGGCGAGTTGCTGAGGGGGGTGCAGGGCTGTTGACCGGGGTAGGGGTAGCCAGGTGGAAAGCATGGCCAGCCGTAGAAAAATGCTTATTGAAATTCTCAATTATTGTGGGTTTATCGGTGGTGACAGTATTTCCTATCCTCACTGCAGTGGGCAGCTAGGAGGAGGTGCTCTTATTCTCCATGACTTTACAGTGTCCCAGAACTTTTTGGAGTTTGTTACAGGAGGCAAATTTCTGCTTGAAAAAGCTAGCCTTGGCTTTCCTAACTGCCAGCGTATATTGGTTCCTGACTTCCCTGAAAAGTTGCATATCACGGGGGCTGTTCGATGCTAATGCAGAACGCCACAGGATGTTTTTGCGCTGGTCAAGGGCAGTCAGGTCTGGAGAGAACCAAGGGCTATATCTATTCCTGGTTCTAAATTTCTTGAATGGGGCATGCTTATTTAAGATGGTGAGGAAGGCACTTTAAAGAATAACCAGGCATCCTCTACTGACGGATGAGGTCAATATCCTTCCAGGATACCCTGGCCAGGTCAATTAGAAAGGCCTGCTCGCTGAAGTGTTTTAGGAACGCTTAACAGTAATGAGGGAGATCGCTTGACCGCAAACCCATTACGGATGCAGGCAATGAGGCAGTGATCGCTGAGATCTTGGTTGAAAACAGCAGGGGTGTTTTTGGAGGGCAAGTTAGTTAGGATTACATCTATGAGGGTTCCCGTGTTTACGGCTTTGGGATTGTACCTAGTAGGTTCAATTATGATTTGTGTGAGGTTGAGGTCATCAAGCTTAGATTGTAGGATGGCCGGGGTGTTAAGCATGTCCCAATTTAGGTCACCTAGCAGCACTAACTCTGAAGATAGATGGGGGCAATCAGTTCACATATGGTGTCCAGAGCACAGCTGGGGCAGAGGGTGGTCTATAGCAAGCGGCAACAGTGAGAGACTTGTTTCTAGAAAGGCAGATTTTTAAAAGTAAAAGTTCAAATTGTTTGGGTACAGACCTGGAAAGCAAGACAGAACTCTGCCGGCTATCTCTGCAATAGATAGCAACACCGCCCCCTTTGGCCGTTCTATCTTGTCTGAAGATGTTATAGTTAGGGATGGAAATTTCAGTGTTATTGGTGGTCTTCCTAAGCCAGGATTCAGACACGGCTAGGACATCCGGGTTGGCGGAGTGTGCTAGGGTAGTGAATAAAACAAACTTAGGGAGGAGGCTTCTAATGTTGACATGCATGAAACCAAGGCTTTTACGGTTACAGAAGTCAACAAATGATAGCGCCTGGGGAATAGGAGTGGAGCTAGGCACTGTAGGGCCTGGATTAACTTCTATATCACCAGAGGAACAGAGGAGGAGTAGGATAAGGGTACGGCTAAAGGCTATAATGACTGGTCGTCTAGGACGTTCTGAACAGAGAGTAAAAATAACAGGTTTCAGGGGGTGATAAAATAGATTAAAGGCATAATGTACAGACAATGGTATGGTAGGACGTAAATACAGTGGAGGTAAACCTAGGCATTGGGTGGTGATGAAAGAGATATTGTCTCTAGAAACATTTAAACCAGGTGATGTCATCGCATGTGTGGGAGGTGGAACTAAAGGGTTGGATAAGGCATATTGAGCAGGGCTAGAGGCTCTACAGTGAAATAAGGCAATAAACACTAACCAGAACAGCAATGGACAAGGCATATTGACATTGAGGAGAGGCATGCTTAGCCTAGTGAACGTAAGGGTCAAGTTAGTAGTGAGGCTGGCTGGGGACACAGCGTTTGAGACAGCTAGCCAGGGACCACAAGCTAGCAAAGTCTAGCAGGCCGGCTAACAAAGACGGAGGAAGTCTGTTTATAGCCTCCTCGTGCGTTTCCGTCGGTAGACCAGTCGTGATGGGTCAGTGGGGTTCCGTGTGGTGAAGGGGACCAGGCCAGTTGGCACAAATAGGTAATAGTGTCCCAAGAAATTGTCAGATGGACCTGATTAGCTAGCAGCCGATATGCTCTGGACAGCAAAACGTTAGCAGGCCGCAGTTAGCTGATGGGCATTCAGGTGACATCGCGTCGGAGGGCCGGTTGAAATATCTCCCTCGGGCAGATAACGTCGGTAGTCCACTTGAGAAGGCCCGGTAGGGCTCCACACCGGCAGTAGAAGCGGGTCCAGATAGGAGTTGTAGCCCAGCAGTATCTGTTGAGATTCTTCAGGGCTAGCTTCAGGCTAATTGGTGTATTGATCCAGGACCGACGTTAGCTGATTGGCACTCAGGTAGCAGCTAGCTAGCTGCAAGATCCAGTTGAAAAATGTCCAACTTGCGGTAAGAATCCGGGGATATGGAGAGAAAAATAAATAAGAATAGGTCCGGTAAGCTCAGGTTTGAGTCGTGTTATACGAGGGGCGAGAGCTTTTCCGAGCTGGAGGTTAGCTGATGCCCGCTAGCAATTGTAAGCTAAATACTAACGTTAGCTAGTGAAGTTAGCTAGCATTTGTTGGGTGACCAGATTAAAAAAAAAAAAAAACACAGATCCGCACCACATTGGGTGAGGCAGGTTGCAGGAGAGTGTTTTGAAGTTGAATTTTAGAGAGCACATATAAAAAGATATGTGAAGAAAATATACAAAAATATTATAAAGACGATATTTACACAGGACGGGGACAAGACAAAATACACGTCCGACTGCTACGCCATCTTGGATATAGTATCACAGAGCCATTTGCTTTACTAGTTATAGCCTATTGTTAGCTAGCTAACATTGAACCTGGTTGGTTAGCTAGCTGCAGATTCATGCAGGGTAGTAATGTCATGAGTTGTGATTATGGTTCGTTGTTTAGCTAGCTAGCTACATGTCTTAACAAAAGACTCCACTATGCAAGTAAGCATTTCAATAAAATGTCACTGCAACAACTGCTGATAGACGTAGCTGGTGAATTCGCTCTGGCTATCTACTCCGATTTCAGAGCACTCTCATCTGAGTGTGCCGGAGCTTAGAATAACTGACGAATTTAGGAACGCTCAACACACAGTGAATATGGCCGGTGTCAGTAAACGTTGGGGAAAAAATGAAATTTGTTGCCAGAAGCACAGTTGCAGTCACCAACACTCTGGATAACATAAAACCAGCCTAACCAGCTCTTCTAGGGCAAGTAAAATGGTCAGTGAACGGTTCTCTCATTTGTGTCTGGAAGTAGCTAGTAAGTTAGCCAGTTAGCTTTGGTACTTGACTGCTGTTAGGACAGAGTGCTTGGATCACCCTTAAAGTTTATCAACTTTCAAAGCAGAATTACTTTCCCATTGTTCTTTAAATACAGTGTATGATATACGATTTTGTAGCTCTGTGTCTCTGCTTTTATCCAATGTAAAAAAACACAATTTCAAATTTTGCTACATAAGACCGAATCTAGGCAGTCGGTTACATATTGAGAAACATACATTGTATTTTATGTTACCATTCTACTGGCAGACTGTTGGTGGACAGACTGACAGGTAGACAGGTAGACAGGAAGACAGGCAGGCAGACAGACAGACAGGCAGACAGACAGGGCTTGACTTTAGACAATGGGGCCTGAGGGCTATGCCATGCTTTTCATTAAGAGAATATCTGCAGTCTGACATTTATGCGATCTGTTAAAAAGACGATTTTTTGCAGATTTCCATTGAAACATCTTTCAGTTAGGGCCTTATTAACGTTACACAGCCATAATCAGACAATACCCAGAGAATATGCTAATACGACGACCTGTAAAAGCTTTTTTGAGAAACTGGTTCTGTGAGGTCCAAATGCTTGACATGATTAGTGTATTTGGCTATTTCTGCCATACCCGTTGCTGACAGGTGTATAAAATCTAGCACACAGCCATACAATCTCCATAGACAAACATAAGCAGTAGAATGGCCTTACTGAAAAGCTCAGTGACTTTCAACGGGGCACCGTCATAGGATACCACCGTTCCAACAAGTCAGTTCGTCAAATTTCGAATGCATAGTGACAACTACAAAGTTTGGAGGAGGAGGAATAATGGTCTGGGGCTATTTTCATGGTTCGTGCTAGGCCCATTAGTTCCTATGAAAGTATCACGTTTCAGGTAAGAACCAGATGCAGACAACGTCAAAGTAACAACAGTTTATTAATCCAACAGAGGCAGGCAAAAAGCAAGTCCAGGGCAGGCAGAGGTCAGTAATCCAGACAGGTGGGGCAAAGGTACAGGACAGCAGGCAGGCCCAGGGTCAGGGCAGGCAGAATGGTCAACACCGAGAAAACTAGGAAACAGGAACAATCGAGAGACAGGAGAAGAGGGAGAAAACATTGGTAGGTATGTTGAGGGACCTCAACATACCATATTATCACCATACTGAGGGACCTCACGATACCCTATTATCACCATACTGAGGGACCTCACCATACCATATTATTACCATACTGAGGGACCTCACCATATGATATATTCTCCATACTAAGTGACCCCACCATACGATATCACCATACTGAGGGACCTCACGATACGATATTATCCCCATACTTAGGTGCCGAAGCCAAATGTATTGAATTTCCAGGGACCTCACGTACCATTATCACCATACTGAGGGACCTCACCATACGATAATATTATCACCATACTAAGGGATCTCACCATTCGATATTATCACCTTAATGAGGGACCTCACCATACAATATTATCATCATACTTAGGTGCCGATGTCATTTGTATTGAATTGCCAGGGACCTCACCGTACAATATTATCACCATACTTAGGTGCCGATACCATTTGTATTGAATTACCAGGGACCTCACGATAAAATATTATCACCTTATGAGGGACCTCATGATACGATATCACCATACTGAGGGACGTCACCATACTATATTATCACCATACTGAGGGACCTCCCGATACAATATCACCACACTGAGGGACCTCACCATACGATAATATTATCACCATACTGAGGGATGTCATGATATGATAGTATCACCATACTAAGGGATCTCACCATACGATATTATCACCACACTGAGGGACGTCACCATACGATATTATCCCCATACTGAGGGACGTCACCATACGATATTATCCCCATACTGAGGGACGTCACCATACGATATTATCCCCATACTGAGGGACGTCACCATACGATATTATTACCATACTGAGGGACGTCACCATACGATATTATCACCATACTGAGGGACCTTCCAATACGATATCACCATACTGAGGGACCTCACCATATGATATCACCATACTGAGGAATCTCACAATACTGTAACGTCTGCTTCCAACTCACACCCTCAAACATGCACATCCCCTGAACGCAGCTCACTTTCCAGCCCACTTTCCAGCTCTCACACACAAACACCTAGATCCCCTGAACGCAGCTCACTCTCTAGATCCAAATCACCTGAATTCTGATCACCTGTTCACACACCTGTATGTCATTATCACACACTATTTAGTTCAGTTCTTTGCACCCCATCACTGTGAGGTATTGTTTGTTTTGTGACACTTGTCTTTTTCCTGTGATTTTCTCCTCCCGTGTATGATAGTTTTTGCCTGCCTAACTATCGACGTCTTTTGCCTATTCCCTGCCTGTACTGTTGCCCTTTTGGACCCCCTGTGTATGACCTTCTGCCTGCCCCTGGACCCAGCTACCTGCCTCCTCCTGTGTATGACCTTCTGCCTGCCCCTGGACCCAGCTACCTGCCTCCTCTTGTGGTCCTTTGCAAATAAACACCTGCTGTGCCCTGCGCTTGAATCCAGCTCTCTGTCTCCCCTCGTGTTCAATACAGATACGATATTATCACCATACTTTGATGCCGATATGATATGTATTGCGATTCGATACTGTGAATGTATTGCAATTCGATGTTCCAAACATATTTATCACCATATGTCTGCTGCAGAGGGACAAGAGAGAGCCATGAGTAAGCACGTTTTGATCAGACATGGAAATAAAAACGCTGAAAACCAATAGGCTCCCGATTTAAAAAGAAGATGGAGAACGTACATGCGCACGTGCGTAACTGCAACGCTGCAACTGCTTCGAAGTTCCCATTGTGCCAGGCAGTGAGGATGCCCAGCCTCAAACTACAAGGTCAAAAGACCAGCACCACTCTTTATTCATATGTTACTCTCTCTGGGTTTTTGAGCAGCTCTTATCCTCCCATTTTCACTGCCTCCAACAAGACTGAGTTTCTGTCATCTTCCAGATCTGCTGCCGATAGATTTCCCACCAGACTTACCGCTATCATCGATTCACAGAATGGGAAAGCAGAGACTCTGTACACACACACACACACACACACACACACACACCTACCCTCCGCTAAGCTCTGGGGATCTCCTTTAATAGTCCTTCACTTCTAAGGGATCTGATAAGACTGGGGAGCAGAGAGGTTTAAATAGTGATCACTCTGAAGGAGGGAGGGAGGGAATAAGGATGTATAAGCGAGAGCAAATAGTTATTACCACTCTCAGAGGGCTGGGAGCGTGTGTGGAATAGACTGGGTGTGAGAGGCTGTTGGTGACTGGAGTGTTTCACAAAAGTGTTTCACATAATCAATATAGATCACAGCTCTGAACTAGGACAAAGACTTGGTAATAACATAATCAATATAGACTACAGCTCTGAACTTGAACAAAGACTTGGTAATAACATAATCAATATAGACTACAGCTCTGAACTGGGACAGAGTATTGGTAATAACATTATCAATATAGACCACAGCTCTGAACTGGGACAAAGACTTGGTAATAACATAATCAATATAGACTACAGCTCTGAACTGGGACAAAGACTTGGTAATAACATAATCAATATAGACTACAGCCCTGTACTGGGACAAAGACTTGGTAATAACATAATCAATATAGACTACAGCTCTGAACTGGGACAAAGACTTGGTAATAACATAATCAATATAGACTACAGCTCTGTACTGGGAGAAAGACTTATCACATAAACAGAAACATTCAGGCTACTCCATTCTATGGGATATTGTGATATGGTTTATAGTCAGCACACGCGGTAATGTGTAGCCCATCCAGGAACCAAAGCCTAGATTCTTTGCAAGCAGCAATGCTTCAACACACTGAGCCATTGGAACCACAACAGTTAACTCAGGGACTCAATACTAGCCAGCGGGGTTGGGAAGGCTACAGCTAAATAGAATGCACACACACACACCTAAATACAACCAGACTGAACTCCATACACCCCTCATCTGCTCATTCTAAATTGGGGAATTCTTAGTGTCAGAAGAAAAAGTTAAACTCTTGAAAGAGTTTCCAAAAGGGAAAAGAGAAGTGTCCAGAAAGTTTCAGGGGGTGTCTTGAGAGTGTTTGGGCATCGATCCGTTCCAGCTGAAATGTTTAGGTTCAGGAGTTTGGGCGGATGATCAAAACCCACAATATACTCTGGCCTGGATGTGTTAGGAGAGAGAGAGAGAGATAGAGAGAGTAAGGGAGACAGAGAGTAAGGGAGAGAGAGAGAGAGAGAGCACAAGAGAGCGAGAGAAGAAAGTGAGAGGGTGCGGGTAGGCATTTGAACTGACATGTGTCCTGCATCAATTCAAAGCTGAGCTGTCCAGCACTAAGGGTGCTTTCCCAGTGAGATTTGTGCTCTGGTCAAAACCATAACTTCCAAAACCCAACATAGGATGATAGTAGAAACACACTAGCCAACCAACCCACACAAACACACACACAGCAAACCCCTGTGTTCTGTAATAGATGACCGACTAGCACACACACACACGTACACGTAGGTACACACACACACACCTCCCCTACTTCTGGGATGGTTTAACATCCACTTCCACCGCTGCACACCCCCGCTGCACAACCCCGCTGCACACCCCCGCTGCACACCAGTGAGCTACACTAATGGGGGACAGGGAGCGGGGCAGTGATTGTGAAAGACTTCAAATTCAATATGCTAAATCATCCACGCAACATTGAAGCTTTTTCTCCACTACACCATAGATCACGTGTCAAACTCATTCCACAGAGGGCTGAGTGTCTGCGGGTTTCCGCTCCTCCCTTGTACTTGATTGATGAAATAAGGTCACTGATTAGTAAGGAACTCCCCTCACCTGGTTGTCTGGGTCTTAAACGAAAGAAAAAAAACAAAGACCTGCTGTCACGATCTCCTGAAGGGACAGACCAAGACGCAGCGATGCTTCCAGTATACATTTTTATTTATCCACGTAACTGGGCAAAACAACACAAATGAAAACGAAGATCGTAATGTAGAAACATAACTAACAACACAAACAAAGCTATGAACAAACAATAACCCACAAAATCCTATAGAAAAACCCCAAACATATATATGGTTCCCAATTAGAGACAACGACACACAGCTGCCTCTAATTGGGAACCATTACCCCAACATAGAAATACAACACCTAGAACTAAAAAACCCTACACCAAAACGAAACTAAACACGCCAGCCTTTAAAATATCAGGCCTGAACGTGACAGTACCCCCCCCAAAGGCGCGGACTCCGACCGCGCCAAAAGTCCATTGGGGGGGTCTTCGGGTGGGCCTCCTTGTCCCAGGTGGCGGCGCCGGTGCCGGCCGTGCTGGCTCGGGGTCCCACACTGGAGGCCCTGGGCTATTAGCCGGAACAGTTTGTTTTGGACTGGGGACCTTCTCTGGAGGTTCCGGACTGGGGACCTTCTCTGGAGGTTCCTGACTGGGGACCTTCTCTGGAAGTTCCGGACTGGGGACCTTCTCTGGGGTTCCGGACTGGGGACCTTCTCTGGGGGTTCCAGACTGGGGACCTTCTCTGGGGGTTCCGGACTGGGAACGGGCCGTACTGAACTCATGATGCGCACTGGGACTCTGGTGCGGGGAGCAGGAACGGGCCGTACTGGGCTCATGACGTGCACTGGGACTCTGGTGCGGGGAGCAGGAACGGGCCGCATTGGGCTCATGACGCGCACTGGGACTCTGGTGCGGGGAGCAGGAACGGGCCGTACTGGGTTCACGACGCACACAGGAATCTTGGAGCGTGGAACAGGGACAGGACGTGCTGAGTCCACGACGGGCACAGGGATCCTGGAGCGTGGAACAGGGACAGGACGTGCTGAGTCCATGACGGGCACAGGGATCCTGGAGCGTGGAACAGGGACAGGACGTGCTGGGTCCACGACGGGCACTGGGATCCTGGAGTGTGGAACAGGGACAGGACGTGCTGGGTCCACGACGGGCACAGGGATCCTGGAGCGTGGAACAGGGACAGGACGTGCTGGACTCTCTAAGCGCACAGGGGGCCTGGTGCGCGGAGCCGGAACAGGACGTGCTGGACTCTCTAAGCGCACAGGGGGCCTGGTGCGAGGAGCCGGAACAGGACGTGCTGGACTCTCTAAGGGCACAGGGGGCCTGGTGCGCGGAGCCGGAAGAGGACGTGCTGAACTCTCTAGGCGCACAGGGGGCCTGGTGCGCGGAGCCGGAACAGGACGTGCTGGACTCTCTAAGCGCACAGGAAGCCTGGTGCGCGGAGCAGGGACTGGACGTACTGGGCTATCTAAATGTACAGGGGACCTGGAATTTCGCGCACCGGCCTATGCATGCGCACTGGAGACACCGTGCGCAAAACTGCATAGCACGGTGTCTGCTCAGTGCGACGCTCTCCCCAACGCTCCCTCCAAAGAGCACGAGGAGTTAGCTCAGGAGTCCTTCCTGAACTGGCCAACCTCCTCGTGTGCCCCCCCAAAAAAAGTTTTTGGGGGCTGCCTTTCCGGCTTCCTAGCCAGGCGAGTCCCAACATACTTTTCTCTCTCCGGGTTCCATACTCCGTACAAATCCTCGTAACTGCTCCGCTCAGCCCCCGCTACTCTTTTCTCCCTGGGGTGACGATGCTCCGCCGTCTTCTCCCAAGGTCCCTTACCAGCCAAAATCTCCTCCCAAGTCCAGAACTCCCAGGTCTCTCGCTGCTTGGTCCTTTCTTGGTGGGTTATTCTGTCACGATCTCCTGAAGGGACAGACCAAGACGCAGCGATGCTTCCAGTATACATTTTTATTTATCCACGTTACTGGGCAAAACAACAAAAATGAAAACAAAGATCGTAACGTAGAAACATAACTCACAACACAAACAAAGCTATGAACAAAAAATAACCCACCCTATAGAAAAACCCCAAACATATATATGGTTCCCAATTAGAGACAACGACACACAGCTGCCTCTAATTGGGAACCATTACCCCAACATAGAAATACAACACCTAGAACTAAAAAACCCTACACCAAACGAAACTAAACACGCCAGCCTATAAAATATCAGGCCTGAACGTGACACCTGCAGACACTCGGCCCTCCATGGAATGGGTTAACTCCCCTGCCCTAAATAGATAGACAGACAGACAGACACACAGACACACAGAGAGACAGACAGAGAGACAGACATACATACAGACAGAGACAGAGAGATAGACATACAGACAGGCAGAGAGACAGACAGAGAGACAGACAGAGAAAGACAGAGAGACAGACAGAGAGACAGGCATACAGACAGAGGCAGACAGACCAGACAGACAAACATACCAGAGACTTTCTACCTCTCCTGCCTTTCTATGATACCTATAATATCTTTTTTTTCTCCTTTAGTTAGAGAAAGAACCTCCCTCTCTCCCCTGGTGACAGAAGCCTAGGTCATTTTCGTAATCTGGGCCCAGTTCTGCGCGTTTGCATAAAAATGTGCACTCTCAAACCTGCCTAATAGAGAAGCGTCTTAATACACAATTACACTCCTAAATAACATCCGCTCATTAGGCTAGTGTTAGATAAACAGGTATGCATACACAGGGGGAATCCAAGACACAATGTCTGAAGTGCTGCTCTGCCACCAGTGGGGTGAACTCAATAGAAAGAGCTCAATTCATTTAACCAAGGTTCGTTAAACCCAGCACGGTGGCTTCTCCTTGCTTCCCTTGTCTCATTGTGTGTGTGTGTGTGTGTGGGGTGTGTGTGTGTGTGTGGGGTGTGTGTGTGGGGGTGCACACCACTGTATAGGACTGCATGTTAAACCTGTTTTGACTTCTTCACATCTGTGAGGCACACTGTTCTACCAAATCCTATATAACTAAACCATCAGTCCCTGGTCCTTCCCACCTGAGGCCCCATTTGTATGTTGTTGTTCAGACACAGACCGTTTCTTAACCACTGCACATCTTCTCCAACAACTGAGCACCTTTCCTTAAAGCTTTTGGGAGATTTCAACAAAAGTTTGAGTTCCTTGCACGGATCTCAAGTTAGGATTTGGACCCAATATAGTAGTGTGTAAGGACCTTATTACAGCCAGCATCTGTGAAAGTACATTCCTTCCAGCCTGTCTGAGAGTGTTTGGGCAAAGGGGTGTTGAAGCATGAGCATCTTTACACAGGAATCATCAAAGCCTTTATCCCTGCCCAGACGGCCCAGTGTGTGACCCCGATCTCTCCCTGAGTGCAACGAGGCTCCCGGCTCTTTTGGTTCCCGGTCAGTGGTGCCCTCCTTAAGCAGCGCTCTGCGTGATTACACACACACACACATACTGGTCCTGTGTCAGCTGTACATCTGTCTGTTCACAGTCTCTTTCATACAGATTTCTCCAGCCGCTCCTGATACTGATCAAGGTGTCTGATGCCGCCATTACTCAAAATGACTTGTCACGTGTGACACCAGAGTAGCTGAATAAAACCCTCTGTGTATTTACTCTGGTAAACAGTAGCCTTATTTCCTTTGACAGTCCTTACACAACAACAAGCCAGTCGCCAGTAAATAGGAAAGGCTTGTTCGACTATGTCATGACGTTGCCCTGTTGGGTGAGGTTCATGACTCCCCCATAAATACCTTTCGCCCTTTTCTCTCCACTCTACAGAATGGACTCTTGGAAAGCCCTGTGTTACCACAGAGAAAGTATGGTAACATCATTAGGTTGAGGAATGGAACAATATTTCCCTTTCTCAACCAGTTGAAAGTGTCCGTTGGTACTTAAAGAATATGATGTCAGATCAGTTGTTGTCTGGGACATTTTATCTGATGAAAGGACAACATAAATTGTATCTTGGAAAGTCTACACATTCTAGTTATCAAATTCACATGGAAATGTTGTGCAATTTAAATGTTTAAATATGAAACTATTTGTGAAAAGATTACATGTAATTTTAGCCTCCTAAATAAGATCATTATTTCATAGTAAAACGTAGGCCCAGTCAGTGGCCACACCCACGTGAACAGACATTGGTTGAGAACTATGAAACACGCCCTTCTCTCCCCCAGTACAGAAGCCTGTTGACGGAAGTCAACCTCAGTTCCCGATGACGTGAGGACTATTGTCCGTGTGTTTAAAAGGGCAAATTTCAACTGCAACCTAACGAAATTAACATTGAGTTCCAGAAATGTCAGGCCGGCTGTCCTAACGTTAAAAAAGGACGAATTTCAATGTGGAGGTGTCGATCACCACGCTGGAATGGTGAATTCTGACTAGACCAGCCAGAATACAGCACGAGCTGATTTTGGCAACTTGTTACGAACTTTGAACTATTATTCACTAAAGAAGAAGTGATATATCCTAGAAGTCGAGTTATCAGCTGCAGCTGTAAACGTAAGTGGCCTAGGAAAGGACAGACAATCTCCTAAGAACGACAGGGTACTTTAACGTATCCGCTCTACAACACTACGACCAGAAAGATTATTCAAAAGACAATGGTGATCTCTGCTGGACAAACCAGTCTTCCATCTTTGACCCATCTATCGAAGCTCAGCTCAGAGTAAATATATATCTTGCATTTTCCTTTTCCGAATGGGCAGTTATTAGAATGCATAAGATTCTGTATTTACGGTAGCATAGCATCTCAAGGTCCGATAGTCACCCAATCCCTTTGTCCCTCAGTCTTTCCGCTCTTTCATTCCAACCCAACCCCCTTCCATTGTGTAACCAGCCATCATATGGAGCTTTTGACATGACATGATTAGTAATCGATGTGTGATCTATCCTGTGTGTGTGTATATGTAATTCTGTGTGATTATTTAGGTATTCAGTAAATAAGTAATTAAGCCAATTTGTGTATTGCTGATTCAACTTATTAGTTATGGGTTTGTGCAGATAACCAAGTACTTATGGCAATTAGAATGAGACCGACCGAGGTGACGATTAATAATTGACTGAATTGATATAAAAGATCTTCAGATTCGGAAGATAACCGCTCTATATAAATGAATGCTTCCGGGGTGGCCTAGGTTATTAATGGTTTAATTGTTGCATGGTTTATTCAATCACATAATCAATTAAACGTTAGGTAATCGATTTGATAAAATAGCATGTCATATAATTTAATCATAGTCAGAGACACGACAACTAACATGCTGTAAGACAGGGGTGCAGCCCGAGAGCATGTGGAGTTTCTCTAGTGGTAGACGATAGTTAAGCTTTTTAAGTTCATGAGCCAATGGGAAAGGGATGGTCTGATAGGCCTCTTGCACCTATAGACAGATGAGAAAGAGAAAGGTGGTGGAGAAATATCCTCTATGTTTTTCAGTGATACAGTTGAGCTCTAGGACTATGATCTATCTATAAGACTGGGAAAAGGACGGGAGGAGATTGGTTGGGATGTCCTTTTGCACATGAGCTAAAACGGCATGTGACAGGTAGGCAGGGACAAATCCCTATCCTCGGCTCTGGTCTCTCTGACATTTAGATGACATTTAACAAACACCTGGACACTGAAGTGAGATTCCAGGTGTAGTGGAGCGGGAAACGATATCAGGTGAGGAGAGGAGAGGCTGTCGTGTCATGTTGTGTTGTGTTTTACTTCACAACATTCCCAAGCTTTTCCAGATTGGGAGTCAACTGCCCATGTCTTCCCATAATCCTGGGGGAATGACTCTGAAATATTTTGTTTTTACTAAAAATATTAAATTTTACTAAAAACTCCTGAAAAAGTGGAGGAAAATTCAGAGGGGACCCCAAGTCATCCCTCCCACATCTTGCTTGATTTATATGAGAAGTGTCAAAAATGTATAAAAGCCAGTTTAGAGGGTGATGTGAGATTCTCATAAGCAATTCTCATAAGTGAAAGAGAGGAGGCAGAGCCAAAATAGATTTCCTTGTTTAAAAGAAGCTGTGGGAAAAGGTGTGAGAGTGGAGAGAGAGAGAGAGAGAGAGACTGAGAGAGAGAGACAGAGAGAGACAGAGAGAGAGAGACAGAGAGAGAGAGACAGAGAGAGACAGAGACAGAGAGAGAGAGAGAGAGAGAGAGAGAGAGAGAGAGAGAGAGAGAGAGAGAGAGAGAGAGGGCTTTGGGATGTGGTAACCCCAACTATACGCTAACTGAACAACCCCCCCAAAATGTCTTACTGCTTCCACACTCCTGCTTTCAAAGTGAAACTGAGGCCAACTGACCAGTGGTATGCTGGCTCTCACACACACAAACGCGGACGCACACACACACACACAAAATGTAAACCACACATACACATCCTACCGGGTGCTCTCTCTCGAACACACCACTCAACACAAGGGGGCCCAAATCTTCCCCAGTAAAACACACACCACTCAACACAAGGGGGCCCAAATCATCCCCAGTAAAACACACACCACTCAACACAGGGGGGCCCTAATCATCCCCAGTAAAACACACACCACTCAACACAGGGGGGCCCAAATCATCCCCAGTAAAACACAAAAGCCAACATAAAAACATTCACTGTGCAGGAGCTCCTGTCAGAATGAAATCACTGCACACTTCAGAAGTCCTGACACACACACGCACAGATTCATAACTGCACCGTTTAAGACAGGACATGCGGTAAAGTGATGCTTCAGGATTTTGGCAATGAGGCCCTTTATCTACTTCCCCAGAGTCAGGTGAACTCGTGGATACCATTTTTATGTGTGTGTGCGGCGCAATGACTGGAAGTCTATGGATATCTGCTAGCATGCTAGAATTCCATTCATTCCACTAACTCTAGTTAGCGTTAATTGGTGAAACTGTATCTAACTTCCTTCAAATGGTATCCACCAGTTCATCTGACTCTGGGAAAGTAGATAAAGGGCCTCATTGCCAAAAGTATCACTTTAATGCTAGGAGACTCTGTTTTTA
>CM059807.1:11645032-11782532 GCA_030435695.1 Brachymystax lenok tsinlingensis | reverse complement strand
ACTCTGTCGACGATCGTGACAGTACCATTAATATACCAGTTAATCACCAGTTAATGTACCAGTTAATACACCAGTTAATACACTCTTTAATGCACCCGTTCGGTGTCATGAACTGGTAGGTTATATAGGCATTAAACCTTTGTCCAGCCATTATGTTTTACCAGTGGTGCAAAGTAACAATGTAAAATACTTTGAAGTACTAATGAAGTAATTTTTTGGGGTGTCTGTACTTTACAATTTATATTTTTGGCAACTTTTACCCACTACATTCCTAAAGAAAATATGCAGTATACTTTTTACTTCCACACATTTTCCCTGACACCCAGAAGCGCTCGTTACCTTTCAAATGCTTAGCAGGACAGGAACATTTTCCAATTCACACACTTATCAAGAGAACATCCCTGGTCATCCCTACTGCCTTTGATCTGGCGGACTCACTAAACACAATAGGTCGAAGGAGCTTTGGGGCTTGGAAATGTTGCTAAATTGGTATCAAGGGACCTGACGTGTTCCCCACACCATAACACCACCACCACCAGACTGTACCGTTGACATCAGGCAGGATGGGGCTATGGACTTATGCTACTTATATACTGATTCTGCATCAGCATGACGTAACAGGAACTGGGATTCATCGGACCAGGCGTTGGTGATTGTGTGCTCACTGGAGCTGCAACTTCTTGTTTTTAGCTGATAGGAGTAAAACCTGGTGTGATCGTCCGCTGCAATAGCCCATCCGTGACAAAGACCATCATGTTGTGCGTTCAGAGATGCCGCTCTGCACACCGCTGTTGTACAGCGCCGTTATTCGCCTGTTTGTGGCTCGCCTGTTAGCTTGCACGATTTTTGCCATTCTCCTTCGACCTCTCATCAACAAACTGTTTTCAACTACAGGACTACCACTGATTGGATGTTTTTTGTTTGTCGTACCATTCTCAGTAAACCCTAGACACTGTCGTTGGTGAAAAAACTAGGAGGCTGGCCGTTTCTGAGATACTGGAATCGGCGCTCCTGACACAGACGATCCTACCACGCTCAAAGTTGCTTAGGTCACTCGTTTTGCCCATTCTTACATTCAATCGAACAGTAAATGAATACCTTGATGCCTGCTTGATATAGCAATCCATGGCTACCTGACTGTGAACCATTTTTGTAACCGGGTTGTTGTACCTAATAAATATATACCTATGCATTTCATTCATTTAGCAGACGCTCTTATCCAGAGCGACATACAGTAGAGTGGATACATTTTCATTTTTCTTATTTTTCATAGTGTTCCCCCATGGGAAATTAACCTAAAACCCTGCCGTTTCAAGCGCCATGCTTTACAAACTGAATCACACGGTACCAATGCTGTATGTTGAGGTATTGTTCCATGGTCACTGAGAATAAACTATACCAATAAAGTCTGTGAAGAGCTGTGTGGCTTCTCTCTTTGTTATTGACTGTGTAACGGAAGTGCAATCCAGCCTAACATCACTAAAAGTACTGATCTGATCTGTACACTGACATACCGTAGGAGGTATGCAAGTCTACTGCAGTTGTTGAAATGGTGCACTGTGTTTGAAATAAGCAGTATCCTCCTATCAAGTGATTACTGACTACTCCAGCCTTCATTACTCTTCCTCACAGAGTGAGAGTGAACGATAGGAGTGCAGAAGCAATGGAGATGAATGGTGTGTGAATAGGGGAACACGATTGGAACTTAAGACCCCATATCTTGGGCTGCCATTTTTTATTGTTTCTCTCCCTATTCTTCAGGCCTTATAAGGGCCTGTGTGGTGTGGTGCAGAGACAGTAATTTGTCTTGGGGTGAAATCTCTATACCATCCATCACACACTGACCTGCTATTGATCCCCACTGCACCCATTCTATTTTCAACTAAATTATATTACCAAAAAAGAATAACAAATGTCTGCTCACACGGACAGCAGAGTTGTCCTTTTCTATTGTATCAAAAAAGGAAGAAAACAATAGATACAGATGTTTGTAAAAGGTACCTGACTTCTGTTGTCAAGTGAACTTGATGCAGTGGGTTATGGTTGTCAGGTGAACTTCATACAGTGGGTTATGTTTGTCAGGTGAAATTGATATAGTGGGTTATGTTTGTCAGGTGAAATTGATACAGTAGGTTATGTTTGTCAGGGGAAATTGATACAGTGGGCTACGGTTGTCAGATGGACTTGATACAGAATGTTATGGTTGTCAGGTTAACTTGATACAGTGGGTTATGGTTGTCATATGGACTTGATACAGTGGGTTATGGATCTCAGGTGAACTTGATACAGTGGGTTATGGTTGTCAAGTGAACTTGACGCAGTGAGTTATGGTTGTCAGGTCAACTTGATACAGTGGGTTATGGTTGTCAAGTGAACTTGATACAGTGGGTTATGGTTGTCAGGTGAACTTGATACAGTGGGTTATGGTTGTCAAGTGAACTTGACGGAGTGAGTTATGGTTGTCAGGTGAACTTCATACAGTGGGTTATGGTTGTCAAGTGAACTTGACGGAGTGAGTTATGGTTGTCAGGTTAACTTGATACAGTGGGTTATGGTTGTCAGGTGAACTTGATACAGTGGGTTATGGTTGTCAGGTGAACTTGATACAGTGGGTTATGGTTGTCAAGTGAACTTGACGGAGTGAGTTATGGTTGTCAGGTGAACTTGATACAGTGGGTTATGGTTGTCAGGTGAACTTGACGGAGTGAGTTATGGTTGTCAGGTTAACTTGATACAGTGGGTTATGGTTGTCAGGTGAACTTGATACAGTGGGTTATGGTTGTCAAGTGAACTTGACGGAGTGAGTTATGGTTGTCAAGTGAACTTGACAGAGTGAGTTATGGTTGTCAGGTGAACTTCATACAGTGGGTTATGGTTGTCAAGTGAACTTGACGGAGTGAGTTATGGTTGTCAGGTTAACTTGATACAGTGGGTTATGGTTGTCAGGTGAACTTGATACAGTGGGTTATGGTTGTCAGGTGAACTTGATACAGTGGGTTATGGTTGTCAAGTGAACTTTACGGAGTGAGTTATGGTTGTCAGGTGAACTTCATACAGTGGGTTATGGTTGTCAAGTGAACTTGACGGAGTGAGTTATGGTTGTCAGGTTAACTTGATACAGTGGGTTATGGTTGTCAGGTGAACTTGATACAGTGGGTTATGGTTGTCAGGTGAACTTGATACAGTGGGTTATGGTTGTCAAGTGAACTTGACGGAGTGAGTTATGGTTGTCAGGTGAACTTGATACAGTGGGTTATGGTTGTCAAGTGAACTTGACGGAGTGAGTTATGGTTGTCAGGTGAACTTGATACAGTGGGTTATGGTTGTCAGGTGAACTTGATACAGTGGGTTATGGTTGTCAAGTGAACTTGACGGATTGAGTTATGGTTGTCAAGTGAACTTGACAGAGTGAGTTATGGTTGTCAGGTGAACTTCATACAGTGGGTTATGGTTGTCAAGTGAACTTGACGGAGTGAGTTATGGTTGTCAGGTTAACTTGATACAGTGGGTTATGGTTGTCAGGTGAACTTGATACAGTGGGTTATGGTTGTCAGGTGAACTTGATACAGTGGGTTATGGTTGTCAAGTGAACTTGACGGAGTGAGTTATGGTTGTCAGGTGAACTTGATACAGTGGGTTATGGTTGTCAGGTGAACTTGACGGAGTGAGTTATGGTTGTCAGGTTAACTTGATACAGTGGGTTATGGTTGTCAAGTGAACTTGACGGAGTGAGTTATGGTTGTCAGGTTAACTTGATACAGTGGGTTATGGTTGTCAGGTGAACTTGATACAGTGGGTTATGGTTGTCAGGTGAACTTGATACAGTGGGTTATGGTTGTCAAGTGAACTTGACGGAGTGAGTTATGGTTGTCAGGTGAACTTGATACAGTGGGTTATGGTTGTCAAGTGAACTTGACGGAGTGAGTTATGGTTGTCAGGTTAACTTGATACAGTGGGTTATGGTTGTCAGGTGAACTTGATACAGTGGGTTATGGTTGTCAGGTGAACTTGATACAGTGGGTTATGGTTGTCAAGTGAACTTGACGGAGTGAGTTATGGTTGTCAGGTGAACTTGATACAGTGGGTTATGGTTGTCAGGTGAACTTGACGGAGTGAGTTATGGTTGTCAGGTTAACTTGATACAGTGGGTTATGGTTGTCAAGTGAACTTGACGGAGTGAGTTATGGTTGTCAGGTTAACTTGATACAGTGGGTTATGGTTGTCAGGTGAACTTGATACAGTGGGTTATGATGGCAGGTGAACTTGATACAGTGGGTTATGGTTGTCAAGTGAACTTGACGGAGTGAGTTATGGTTGTCAGGTGAACTTGATACAGTGGGTTATGGTTGTCAGGTGAACTTGATACAGTGGGTTATGGTTGTCAAGTGAACTTGACGGAGTGAGTTATGGTTGTCAAGTGAACTTGACAGAGTGAGTTATGGTTGTCAGGTTAACTTGATACAGTGGGTTATGGTTGTCAGGTTAACTTGATACAGTGGGTTATGGTTGTCAGGTTAACTTGATACAGTAGGTTATGGTTGTCAGGTTAACTTGATATAGTAAGTTATGGTTGTCAGGTGAACTTGATACAGTGGGTTATGGTTGTCAGGTTGACTTGATACAGTAGGTTATGGTTGTCAGGTTGACTTGATACAGTTGGTTATGGTTGTCAGGTGAACTTGACGGAGTGAGTTATGGTTGTCAGGTGAACTTGATACAGTAGGTTATGGTTGTCAGGTGAACTTGATGCAGTGGGTTATGGTTGTCAGGTTAACTTGATACAGTGGGTTATGGTTGTCAGGTTAACTTGATACAGTGGGTTATGGTTGTCAGGTTAACTTGATACAGTAGGTTATGGTTGTCAGGTTAACTTGATATAGTAAGTTATGGTTGTCAGGTTAACTTGATACAGTGGGTTATGGTTGTCAGGTTGACTTGATACAGTAGGTTATGGTTGTCAGGTTGACATGATACAGTTGTTTATGGTTGTCAGGTGAACTTGACGGAGTGAGTTATGGTTGTCAGGTGAACTTGATACAGTAGGTTATGGTTGTCAGGTGAACTTGATACAGTAGGTTATGGTTGTCAGATTGACTTGATGCAGTGGGTTATGGTTGTCAGGTTAACTTGATACAGTGGGTTAAGGTTGTCAGGTGAACTTGATACAGTGGGTTATGGTTGTCAGGTTAACTTGATACAGTGGGTTATGGTTGTCAGGTTGACTTGATACAGTGGGTTATGGTTGTCAAGTGAACTTGATACAGTGGGTTATGGTTGTCAGGTTAACTTGATACAGTAGGTTATGGTTGTCAGGTTAACTTGATATAGTAAGTTATGGTTGTCAGGTTAACTTGATACAGTGGGTTATGGTTGTCAGGTTGACTTGATACAGTAGGTTATGGTTGTCAGGTTGACATGATACAGTTGTTTATGGTTGTCAGGTGAACTTGACGGAGTGAGTTATGGTTGTCAGGTGAACTTGATACAGTAGGTTATGGTTGTCAGGTGAACTTGATACAGTAGGTTATGGTTGTCAGATTGACTTGATGCAGTGGGTTATGGTTGTCAGGTTAACTTGATACAGTGGGTTAAGGTTGTCAGGTGAACTTGATACAGTGGGTTATGGTTGTCAGGTTAACTTGATACAGTGGGTTATGGTTGTCAGGTTGACTTGATACAGTGGGTTATGGTTGTCAGGTGAACTTGATACAGTGGGTTATGGTTGTCAGGTGAACTTGATACAGTGGGCAGTGCTTCATTTGTAAATCGGGAGGTGCCCGGAAAAAAAAGGTAATGGAATGGATGAGCATTGAATGCATATAATCACATTTGCGTTGTGTCATATAGCGGTAAAGTAGAAGCACATACAGAAGTTGCTCACATGGGTAACATTTTTCGTAGCGTAGGGTACGTGAAAAATGTGGCCTTTTTTGAACTAATTGCATGCAATTCTACCTCTTTTTACATGACTGGAGACTTTGGCAGAATATTTTAATGCCGCACAAATGATCAAAATGGCAGGCTACTTTGACACTGACATACTGAGAATCTGAGATCAATAAACACTACCTTCTTGAATCCATCAATAGCCTAGGCCTAGGTGTGTGGAGACACATAATGTTAGCTACAATATGAGGAGGAAATTATAGTCTTAAAGATGCATTCCAGATTCACTGACTCATCCAGTGATGCACAGCTCACTTGCTGCTGATGGCTGATGCGCTCATGCCAAAAGCATATATCTCTTGTTTTACTTTGTAAAACAATATTTGGAAGTTGATCAAGTATTTTGGTAGCCTACAGCAGACATATTAGTCTTCTCTTTTCAGCCATTTGCTTTCGAACCTGTGTTTTCCTTCGATTGATTTTGAAATATTGTAAAAGGCCTGTGTTGTCTGCATGCTGTTTTTTCACTGACAAATTTGCCACAAGTTCCTGACTGTAGGCTATTCCTTGTTATTGGGCTACAATCCACAGTTAGGCTATTTAAAAAAAATATCTATTGATATTCTGTGGCTAAATTATAGGCCTTCTGATGGTGTAGAACACTATTCTGCATGATTTAATTCATTTCTGAACAGACAGCAGTAATTCTATAACTTTGGTAAATTTCTTTCAATTTATCAATGGTGCTGTAGTTCCTTCAGAACCCTTTGCTTGGCTATGATTCTATAAGAAAATAAATGAAGTGCAATGCTGGAGAGATGAGAGTTGCAGGTTCACATCTATCAGAGCAGAGAGGGAGAGAAATCACAGAATCACAGAATCACAACTTCTTCCATTTAAGAATGATGTGTTCCTGGGGACCTTCAATGCTGCAGAATTTTTTTGGTACCCTTCCCCAGATCTGTGCCTCGACACAATCCTGTCTCGGAGCACTACGGACAATTCCTTCGACCTCATGACTTGGTTTGTGCTCTGACATGCACTGTCAACTGTGGGACTTTATATAGACAGGTGTGTGCATTTACAAATCATGTCCAATCAATTGAATTTACCACAGGTGGACTCCAATCAAGTTGTTGAAATATCTCAAGGATGATCAATGGAAACAGGATGCACCTATGTTAAATTTTGAGTCTGATAGCAAGGGTCTGAATACTTATGTAAATAAGGTGTTTCTGTTTTTTATATCCAAAAATGTCTATAAACCTAGTTTCGCTTTGTCATTATGGGGTATTGTGTGTAGATTGCTGAGGATTTTAAGGCTATAACGTAACAAAATGTGGAAATAGTCAAGGGGTCTGAATACTTTCCGAAGGCACTGTATTGCTGACAATGGGAGTCAGGGAGTTGGGGGTGAGTGCGGGGAGTGTGGGTGTGGGCCGGGAAGGTCAGAGTAAGAACATGGGATGTGTCCAGTTTTCTGAGCCGCTGGATGTTCAGATGAACTCATTAGAAGCTAATTAATCACAGTTATTGATCCGTTGTCACTTTCCTCTGAGCAGGGCTATGCAGGGTTCACTGGGTTCCAGGGGCTCAGGTTCTGCTTGGAGGGCTAAGTGCTGATGAGGCCCCCCATCTCCCTGTCATGGCCACAGTACCAGCCTGAGACCCATCCATATGTTAGAGTTACAGACCTTTCTGTCCATTAACGTACACACAGGATATGGGATAACACAGAGAGCTGAAGGTCTGTATGGATAAGGAAGATTGCAAAGATGGCATGTCATAGGAGTGAACTTGTCCAGTCACCCGATCTTGTGTAAATCTTTATCACCAACTTTCCTTCTGGACTGACTTTTGTTCAGCTTTGTTTCATAATATCTTGTTATTGATGGAAATTCTGTATTAAACTGGTGTTAAGTTGATCATATATTCCAAGTGCAAAATGACATACAATGTATGGCACGTGTGTCCCGATACAATTGGAAAGTGATCTGAGACTGAGTGAAAAGGGCTATATAAATCCATACCCTTATAACCCACAGTTCTATCGTGTTATATGGATTTCCGGTGTTGCAATGTAAAGGTTTTCCATGTACAGAATGTGCTTCAGAGAGGATGAAATTACTTTTGTAGAATGTCTGAATTCTCCTCATTCCAATTCCCTCCAGAGATGTGTCATCTCTGCTCAGACTGAAAATACTGTAGTCTGGGGTTTAGGTTAAACCATTATTGTAGTGAACTCAATGAGGCCCGTCTTAGACAAATACCAGTATAGAGCAATTAACCGAAAGGTCAACTAATTGACCAATGATGGTTCAATTATTTGAATTTCATTGTGTTCTGTTTTTTTTCTGTGAGCTCAATGCACATTCCAAATGTTGACAAAACCAAATAGACAAGTTGGGATTTTTTTTTATGTCTGTAAAACTAATTACGTGAAAAATGACGGTGGAAACATTTTCATGTGCAAATATTGATATAATAACCGTCATATCAAAGTAAACTTGGAGTCACGCGATGACGTGTGATTGTCCCACTACAACTCGGGAAAGCATGCAGTTTATTAGGCTAAAGATGAAATGGTGTTGAAAGTGCACAGTGATGAGCATGATGCTCCTTTCCAATAAATATTGAGGGTCTTATTCTGGTGACATGACGATCAATGCTTGGCTGCCGTTTGAAAATATAAATAATCTGTCCATTATAATCCATAATAATCTCATCATGTAGGCTATAGATCTACCCGCACTGTAGGCTATCTACTCTGAGCTGTAAAACAGGAGACAAAGGCCCTTGGCAGAGCAGGGAAGGATGTTGCAGGCGTACTCAACCCACACCAACTGCTGGCTCCAGGAGGTGGGGTTGGCGGAGATAAGGCAGCGCAGAGTAGTCTCAAGATCCTGGTTGGCTCGCTCCAACTGGCCATTGGATTGGGGGTGGAACCCAGTGCAGGCGGAGACAAATGCGGCAACATCCGGAACCATCTTAGGCCACCAAAAGCATGAAGGCCAGGGTCCGACGGGAGCCCGGGTGGCAGGCAAACCTGGAGGAATGGGCCCACTCCAGGACCGCAGAGCGGACAGCGTCAGGCACAAACATCCAATTATCCGGGTCCCCCCCCAGGGTTTGGCTGGGACCACTGCGTCTCCCTGACCTGTTTCCCTATACCCCAGTTGAGTGCAGTCACCAGGCATGAGGTGGGAAGGATGGTCTCAGGCTCCGAGGTGGTACGCTGGGGCTATAGCGACGGGACTGTGCATCCGGCTTGACATTCTTGGATCCCGGCCGGTTTGAGAGAAAGAAGTTGAACCGTGTGAACAGCAGGGCCCATCTGGCTTGCCTGGAGTTGAGGCGATACTCCAGGTTCTTGTGGTCGGTCCACACGATGAATGGGTGTTCCCGCCCCCTCCAGCCAGTGCCTCCATTCCTCCAATGCCATCTTCACCTTGAGAAGCTCATGAATCCCCACATCATAGTTATATTTCCGTGTCATTGAGGTGGTGGGAGAAGGTGGCGCAGGGATGTAGCTTGAGGTCCAGGGCAGAGCGCTGGGACAAGACCGCCCCCACTCTGTCATCAGAAGCATCGGCCTCCACCATGAAATGACAGGAACCAAGATAGGAGCTGTGGTGAAGCGATGTTTGAGGACCCGGAATGCCCGGTCAGCAGCTGGAGACCATGTGAACGGAAACTTGGGCAATGTGAGTGCGGACAGGGGGGAAGCCACGGTGCTGTATCCCTGAATAAAGCAACGATAGAAGTTGGCGAACCCCAGGAAGTGTTGCAGCTGCACCCTGGAAGTAGGTTGGGGCCAATCCACCACCGCTCTCACCTTCCCGGGATCCGTTTGCACACTCCCTGCGGCGATGATGAAACCCAGAAAAGGCATGGTGGAACAATGGAACTCGCACTTCTCTGCTTTTACAAACAACTGGTTCTCCAAGAGGCATTGGAAAACCTGTCGGACGTGGAGCACATGTTCTTGGGTGGAACGGAAGAAATGAGGATGTCATCTAGGTAGACAAAGACGAACCGGTTCAACATGTCGCGGAGAACATCATTGACCAGAGCCTGGAACACAGCAGGGGCGTTTGTAAGGCCAGGAACGTTCTCCATTGGTAAGGCCAAATGGGATGACCAGATACTCGTAGTGACCACTGGCCGTGTTGAATGCGGTCTTCCACTCATCCTCTTCCCGTATGTGCACCAGGTGGAAGACGTTCCGTAGATCCAGCTTGGAAAACACAGTCGCCCCCTGGAGCATCTCGAAGGCCGAGGGGATGAGTGGTAGCGTGTAGAGGTTCCTCACCGTTCTGTCGTTGAGACCCCGGTAGTTGATGCATGGGCGCAGGCGGGAGAAGAAGAAAGACAGATGAATCCTGCAGCAAGGGAGTCCCCAATGTAGGTCTCCATTGTCTTGGTCTCTGGTCCCGACAGAGAGCACAGTCGTCTCCGTGGCGGAGTACAATCCCACAGTCATAAGGTCGGAAGGGCAGGAGCGAAGTTGCCTGGGCATTGCTGAACACCTCTCGGAGGTCCGCGGGAATGGTGGATAGGCCCGGGGCACCTTCCCAGACCTCAGGAAGATATCCTGGGGCAGGTTGTGCTGACTTCAGGCAACAGGCATGGCAGAATGGGCTCCAGCCCATGATGGCAGCAGTAGACCAGTTAACCTCTCTGCGCTAGGTGAGACGGTCACGTCCCACATTGACAACATCCGGTGAAATTGCACCAAATTCTATGAGTATCTGGTCATCCCAGAAATACTCATTTCAAACATTCATGAAAATACACACCATTGCACACCATTCAAAAGCTTAGAATCTTGTTAACTTCTTAACTTCTTGGGGATGGGTGCATGAGGTGACCGTTTTGGAGAGCCTGGCGTGCCCAAAGTAAAATTCTCCCATTCAGGCCAGAAAATAGGATATGCACATATTTGGTACCATTGGATAGGAAACACTCTGAATTTTCCAGAACTGTTAACCATTTGTCTGTGAGTAAAACAGAATGGATATGGCAGGCGAAACCCCGAGGAATTTCTGTCCTGGAAAAAGTGTGCCTCATTTGGAACCCCTCCCTCATGAAAATGCCCTTATAAGGGCATATGAATGCAGTACCCATCGCTTCCTCTGGATGTCAACAGTCTCGAGACAGTATGGATTTTCATTTTGGATGAATTAGACCAGAGAATAAGAGGAAACCAGGAAGTGTCTCATTTATGTCAACAGTAGCCAGCGCGCGCTCCCGACAAGGCGCGCTGTGTGTTTTTTACCGTCTTTATCGATCAGTTTATATTCCGGTTGATTTATAATAGTAAATATACGTAAAAGTGTTCCTAAGGATACATTTAAAACTATGTTTGATTGTTCTTGGACAAGTTTATAGGTATGAGATGAACGAGTTTGCGTCACTTTTCAATGGAGGAGTGGAAGCTGTCGTTTCTGATTATAACGCGCGAACCAAATGGAGATTTATGGATAAAATACATTACTTTTTCTAACAAAGAACCATGGATTGTCTTCGTTGGACACTTAGGAAGACCTCAGCAAAAGTTCTTCAACAGGTAATTGATTTGTTTTCGCTGTGAAATGTGTTATGTGTGTGCCGTGATGGCTAATGAATTCATGGCTATGTGAAAAATATGTGAGGTGCTACCCTCAAACCATTAAATGTGCTGCTTTCACCGTAAAGCCTTTTTGAAATCTGACAACGCTGTGATATTGCCTACATAAGGGACGCGGATGGCATTTGCTGTATGTTTGATGAGAAACTGCATATTGCAAATGTACGCTCCCTTACTAGACGTCCGAAATTGTTTCTAAAATAAGCCCGGCGCCGTCGAACGTTGCCCTAGGGCCAAATCTTCCAGGAAGTCATCAAGCGAACTTTCTCGGACTTTCGATGTCCGTTTAATAAAATAAATTCATTTTTTTCATTTTTCCGCCCTTCATGTTAATCCCACCAGATGGCGAATGCCTTCATATTGCAAATGTACAAAACATACACCTAATTGACCTGGCTTTTTCTCCTAAACCGAAAATTCTTCGAAGACGAAACTTGGTGGGCATGGGTTTGGCCATATGGGCAGTTGGCCCCGAAACAGAATGGCGTCAGGGACTCACGGTTTTTGAGATAAGGCCCATTTTCTGGGATTAAAGGTGAAAAATGGAAATAGAGCACTAATTTGACAGCTTTACGTCAAAGTACATGAACCTACGGTGTAAGGAAAAAAAGAACCAGACATTTATCTCTTTTAATTTTTCGATTAATTGGCAAACGTCCAATTCGTAATGTTGAGAAAAATATTTTTTTTCCCCAAAAAAGTTATGGATCCAGTTGCTGCGTGTTCAGACGGATCCGTTAAAGTGGGTTTCGGAGCTCTACGTGATTTCTGTGATTTTCTGTGATTTTCTGAAAAAGCACACATGCACAGTCAATGGGGAATGACACAGTGAGGGGCTTACAGACAGACACTGCCTGCAATAGTTACTTTTGTTCGAACTATTAAAGAACCGTCAGACCTAGAGCTCTGAAACTTTAGAAACCCATTCTAGACCTTTAGTCGATCGTGCACGGTGAGCTACGGGGCTCTAGAAGGTTTTCAGGCCGAGAAACAGCCTCGTACATTTGCAATATTTTCAATTCATTTTTACATCACGAAAATGACAAAAGTTCTAAAAGTCCCAGAGACACAAGGCTAGGTGCATTAGAACCGCCTCGGCCCATAGAGACGGACCCTAACGTTTCTGTCCGATAGCTCATTCAAGGACCCGTAGCAACGCCCGGAAAACGTGGATTTTCAGCACCAATTAAGGTCGCTGCTCGACTCCAAATGACCTATCGAGCGAAACTTGAGATTCGGGGTCGCCTCAGCTAGGCCAACACATAATGTCGGAACTGGACCCGCAGCTAGAACGTAACTAGGTGTTTTACATTTTTACTATGATTTAAACAGAATTTTGAGCCTGCACTGAAATATGTGATTGTTGGCTTCTAAATGAGATGGGAAAAGTGGGTTTGGTGTCAGTTTTTATCAGTTTGGTGTCAGAATGATATCTAATTGATTGATTGACGCTGACTTGCTCGTTGACTTTTGTACATTTGCAATATGTTTGAATAGGGCTGAAACATCACCAAAATGACAGACTGAAATCAACACAAAAAAGGGCATCACCATAGTCTCTAGGCTGTGCCGAGTTCAACGAGACGCCCCACTTGACTGTAGCTCGCTCTGACCTCATAGACCGTGCAAAAAAGTAGGCGCAAAATGAAGCCTGGCCCTAAATGTCAGCTGATTTTGGGTGACAGCGGCAGACCCGTTTGGGTTAGAAGCACAATTCAACTTCAGGAATGTTCCTAAGGTCCTCCCGATCAGAGCAAGCCTAACCGTGACTGTGTGGCATTAACCTTTAACAGTGAAAACAGGGTATTTACATCAAACCGTTTGCTATGAAATCTCTCCCCATAGGAATACATTGCCTGCTCCCTAAATTCAACCTGGTGCCTATGTGGGTTATGAATGTCTTATGAACCTGTCTTCGATAGCAATCCATCAGACCACTATGAGGTCTACCTGTGTTGATTCTAAGCTTCCTGGAGCAACCGGAAGTGGTAAAAATCACCCAAAAGGTGTTTTGATAGACCCAACCTGCACTTTGTGAAAAACAGACAATTCAACCCTGTGTAAATCAGTCAGTTCTTAACCTAAAGACTTAAAACTCAGGATTCTGTTAAAGCATACCCCAATGAGGATATGTGTCTACCTACAGCTTCCTGTGACAACCGGAAGTGCTTTAAATAGGGTCATAGGTGCTGTTTCGAAGGGTTAAAAAGGTCAGATCTTTACAAAACTTCATATGTGTGATTAGGCAACCCTCATGAACTGTAAATGAGTCATTTCTCCCATCAGATTTACAAGACAACTCCCACACACACACACAAACACATAGCTGGGATGGAGTGACACAGTGTGGGTCTTAAAGACACAAAGGGCCTGCAATGGCATAACCAAAGTCTCTAGGCCTTGCCGAGTTCAACGAGACGCCACGCTTGACCATAGCTCACTCGGTCTGACCGCAGCAACTGTGCCAAAAAGTAGGCCCAAACTGAAGCCTGGCCCTCAATTTCAGCTGCTTTTGGGTGACAGCGGCAGAACCGTTTGGGTTAGAAGCACGGTTCGACTTCAGGAGCGTTCCTTAGGACCTCCCGATCTGTGCAAGCCTAATCGTGACTGTGTGGCATTAACCCTTAACAGTGAAAACAGGGTATTTACATCAAACCGTTTGCTATGACATCTCTCCCCATAGGAATACATTGCCTGCTCGCCTAAATTCAACCTGGTGCCTATGTGGGTTATGAATGCCTTATGAACATGTCTTTTATGGCAATCCATCAGGCCACTATGAGGTCTACCTGTGTTGATTCTAAGCTTCCTGGAGCAACCGGAAGTGGTTAAAATCACCCTAAAGGTGTTTTACAGTACCCAACCTGCTGTTGGTGAAAAACAGACTTTCAAACCTGTGTGAATCAGTCAGTTCTTAACTTACAGACTTAAAACTCTGGATTCTGTTAAAGCATACCCCAATGAGGATATGTGTCTACCTACAGCTTCCTGTGACAACCGGAAGTGCCTTAAATTGGGGTCACAGTGTCTGTTTCAAAGGGTTAAAAAGGTCACCATTTTCCAAAACTTCACATGTGTGATTAGGCAACCCCAATGAACTGTAAATCAGTCATTTCTCCCATCAGAATCCCTTGAAAAACTCACACATGCACACAGTCCATGGGGAGTGACATAGTGTGGGGCTTACAGACACACACTGCCTGCAATAGTTACTTTCGTTCGAACTATTAAAGAACCGTCAGACCTAGAGCTCTGAAACTTTAGAACCCTTTTCTAGAGCTTATGTCGATAGTGCACGGTGAGTTATGGGGCTCTAGAAGGTTCACAGGCCGAGAAACAGCCTTGTACATTTGCAATATTTTCAATTCATTTTTACATCACGAAAATGACAAAATTTCTAAAAGTCCCAGAGACACAAGGCTAGGTGCGTTAGAACCGCCTCGGCCCATAGAGACGGACCCTAACGTTTCTGTCCGATAGCTCATTCAAGGACCCCGTAGCAACGCCCGGAAAACGTGGATTTTCAGCACCAATTAAGGTCGCTGCTCGGACTCCAAATGACCTATCGAGCCGAAACTCGGGATTTGGGGTCGCCTCAGATAGGCCGACACATAACGTCGGAACTGGACCCGCAACTAGAACGTAACTAGGTGTTTTACGTTTTCATTATAGTGACTTTATGGCAGACTTTTGTCCATTTGCAATAAGTTAAAACCGTCAAGCCCGGCCATCCTGAGATCAACGGGCAGTCAATTGGGCTTTCCTGCAGTATTTTAGAGCTTGTCATATTCGTGATGTTAAAGCCCATTGAAACATATTGCAAATGTACTGTACATTTGCAATATGTTTCACTGTACATTTGCAATATGTTTCAATGGGCTTTTTTGACATGTTGAAATCAACACCAACGAGCTATGGACAGGTACCGCTATCAAGCCTGGCCATCCTGAGATCAACGGGCAGTCAATTGGCCATTCCTGCAGGATTTTAGAGCTTGTCATATTCGTGATGTTAAAAGCCCATTGAAACATATTGCAAATGTACTGTACATTTGCAATATGTTTCACTGTACATTTGCAATATGTTTCAATGGGCTTTTTTGACATGTTGAAATCAACACCAACGAGCTATGGACAGGTACCGCTATCAAGCCTGGCCATCCTGAGATCAACGGGCAGTCAATTGGCCATTCCTGCAGGATTTTAGAGCTTGTCATATTCGTGATGTTAAAGCCCATTGAAACATATTGCAAATGTACTGTACATTTGCAATATGTTTCACTGTACATTTGCAATATGTTTCAATGGGCTTTTTTGACATGTTGAAATCAACACCAACGAGCTATGGACAGGTACCGCTATCAAGCCTGGCCATCCTGAGATCAACGGGCAGTCAATTGGCCATTCCTGCAGGATTTTAGAGCTTGTCATATTCGTGATGTTAACAGCCCATTGAAACATATTGCAAATGTACTGTACATTTGCAATATGTTTCACTGTACATTTGCAATATGTTTCAATGGGCTTTTTTGACATGTTGAAATCAACACCAACGAGCTATGGACAGGTACCGCTATCAATCCTGGCCATCCTGAGATCAACGGGCAGTCAATTGGCCATTCCTGAAGTATTTTAGAGCTTGTCATATTCGTGATGTTAACAGCCCATTGAAACATATTGCAAATGTACTGTACATTTGCAATATGTTTCACTGTACATTGCAATATGTTTCAATGGACTTTTTTGACATGTTGAAATCAACACCAACGAGCTATGGACAGGTACCGCTATCAATCCTGGCCATCCTGAGATCAACGGGCAGTCAATTGGCCATTCCTGCAGGATTTTAGAGCTTGTCATATTCGTGATGTTAACAGCCCATTGAAACATATTGCAAATGTACAGTGAAACATATTGCAAATGTACTGTACAAAGCAATGGAAGAGAGTGTGGACTTCTTTTTGAAAACCTCCATAAATCAGCAAGGGCTTCTCCCACTGACTTAGGGCCATAGTGGGATGCTCCCATACGGATCCTGGACCAGGAGCAGCCCCTAAAGTCATTTAAAACCCTTTTGAAAATATGGACCTGGTAAATGTACTGTACATTTGCAATATGTTTCACTGTACATTTGCAATATGTTTCAATGGGCTTTTTTTACATGTTGAAATCAACACTAACGAGCTATGGACAGGTACCGCTATCAATCCTGGCCATCCTGAGATCAATGGGCAGTCAATTGACCATTCCTGAAGTATTTTAGATCTTGTCATATTCGTGATGTTAAAGCCCATTGAAACATATTGCAAATGTACAGTGAAACATATTGCAAATGTACTGTACAAAGCAATGGAAGAGAGTGTGGACTCTGTCATTTTTGAACATTTTTGAAAACCTCCATAAATGAGCAGGGGCTTCTCCCACTGACTTAGGGCCATAGTGGGATGCTCCCATACGGATCCTGGAGGCACTGCACCCCTAAATGCATTTTTGACTAAATAAGCTTTCAGGGAAGGTGGCATTAACATAATCTCAGGAGATGATTCACTCAGCCTTTCAACTTTTTAAAATTGAAAGAACTCCATAAATGAGCAGGGGCTTCTCCCACTGACTTAGGGCCATAGTGGGATACTCCCATAAAGATCCTGGACCAGGAGCAGCCCCCTAAAGTCATTTAAAACCCTTTTGAAAATATGGACCTGGTAAATGTACTGTACATTTGCAATATGTTTCACTGTACATTTGCAATATGTTTCAATGGGCTTTTAAGATCACGATCCCAATGTAGGCACCCCTGGTCATTTTGGACGTTTTCAAAAAATAGACCCTATAGGATGATTGAGGGCTTAACATAGTGATATATATCATTTTGTCAGTTTAAATGCCATTTGGACATTGCTCACTGACTTTTGGGTTCGGAAGCCGACTTCCTATGACGATATATGTAAATGGACATAACATCATGACTTTTGACTTCCTATGGTAACATATTGCAAATGGACAAAACATATTGCAAATGGACAATAAAAAAGTTAATAAAAATTAACTTTATTAAAATTAGACAAGAATATGTTTATACACATCTTCTATGCGTGAGATTATAACGAAAAGTCGTTAGAATCGCGAAAAACGGCCCAGAAAGCACTTTTTTAGGAGGTATAGTTATTTTGATATTTTTTTTGGAAATGTCAAAATTTGACCCTTGGGTCTTGTCTTCATGTACATTTGCAATATGTTTTGCCCCGTTGGAACGCGCTCGCCACCTATAGTAATTTTGAGTTATTACACTTGGCATTTGCCGTATGCCGTTTGCCATAAGAAATACACGAAACGGCGTACATTTGGGCACTCTTTTCCATCGTGTGTATGTTTGTTCCAATGGCAATATGTTGCCATTCATTTTTGTCCATTTCATGGGGGTCTTCCCTTACCAGGAAACAGAGCTTTTGATGAGTATGGAACACTTGTATATTGGTGGATGTTTAATAATTCAACTTTTGGATTTTGAATTTGGCGCCTTGCATTTCACCTGGTAGTGTCGGGATTGGAGCGCTAGCGCCCCAGCAATCCCCAAGAAGTTAAGGAGCAGCAAGGTGCGCTGGGGTGCTAGCGCCCCACTCCCGACACTACCAGGTGAAATGCAAGGCGCCAAATTCAAAATCCAAAAGTTGAATTATTAAACATGAATCAATATACAAGTGTTTTATAGTCATCAAAAGCTCAGCTTCTTTGCAATATCACAGCGTTGTCAGATTTCAGAAAGGCTTTACGGCGAAAGCACCACATTTGATTGTTTGAGGGTAGCACCTTCACTATTTTTCCATTATCATGAATTCATTAGCCTTCACGGTTCACACAAAACACATTTCACAGCGAAAACAAATCAATTACCTGTTGAAGAACTTCTGCTGATGGCTTCCCAAGTGTCCAACGAAGACAATCCATGGTTCTTTTGTTAGAAAAAGTCATGTATTATGTCCATAAATATCCATTTGGTTCGCTCGTTATAATCAGAAACTACAGCCTCCACTCGTCCATTGAAACGTGAAGAGAACTCGTTCAACTTATACCTATAAACTTGTCCAAGAACAATCAAACATCATTTTAAATGTATCCTTAGGAACACTTTTCTGTATAAATGGTATAATATTTCAACCGGAATATAAACTGGGTGATAAGAAAGGAAAGAATCACAGAGCGTGCCTGGCGGGAGCGCGCGTCCTCTTCTATTGACATCTGTGGGGGCACTTCCTGATTCCTCTTCTTCTCTGCTCTAAAAGCATCTAAAAAAAATCTGAACACTGTCTCGAGACTGTTGACATCCAGAGGAAGCGATAGGTACTGCATTCATATGCCCTTATAAGGGCATTTTCATAAGGGAGGGGTTCCAAATGAGCAGTGTCAAAACCACTTTTTCCAGGACAGAAATATCTCGGGGTTTCGCCTGCCATATCCGTTCTCTTTTACTCACAGGCAAATGGTTAACACTTTTAGAACATTCAGAGTGTTTCCTATCCAATGGTACTAAATATGTGCATATCCTATTTTCTGGGCCTGAATGGGAGGCATTTTACTTTGGGCACGCCAGGGTCTCCAAAACGGTCACCTCGTGCGCTGCTCCCTAAGAAGTTAATCTAACAGCGTTGTCAGATTTCAAAAAGGCTTTACTGCGAAAGCAGAACATTTAATTGTCTGAGGACAGAGCCCCGCTCAAATATTCAATTTGCATAATAACCAGCAGAGGTGTCACAAGGCTCAAAAATAAAATAAAATAAATTGCTTACCTTTGAAGATCTTCATCTGATGGCATACCTAAGCAATAAAAGGTCCTTTTGTTCGATAAAGTCGCTCTTTATATCCATAAAGCTCCGTTTAGTTGGCAGGTTTTGTTCAGTAATCCACCTCCCCAAATGCGTTCATCCATGCAGACAAACAATATCCCAAAAGTACCGGGTAAAGTTCGTCGAAAAAGTCAAACAGTGTTTCTAATCAAAACTCAGATACCCTAAAATGAATATAAAGTATAACATTTCAGACGGAATATAGCCTGATGAATAGAAGAGAAAAAGTGCTAAGTGCGCGCTGAGTGAAATCCATAATAGTACACTTGACGTGACCTCAGGAGGAACTTCTCTAACTCCATGGTTATTGAAGATAAAAGCTTGAAACCTTTTTCTAAAGACTGTTTACATCTAGTGGAAGCCATAGGAACTGCAATCTGGGAGCCATTCCCCTATGTAACCAATAGGCCATAATTTGAAAACTGGTCACCTCAAAAAATCCCACTTCCTGGATGGATTTTGTTCGGGTTTTTCGCCTACCATATCAGTTCTGTTATACTCACAGACATTATTTTAACAGTTTTAGAAACTTTTCTATCCAAAGCTATATGCAAATCCTAGCTTCTGGGCCTGAGTAACAGGCAGTTTACTTTGGGCATGTTTTTCATCCAAACTTCATAATACTGCCCCCTAGCTCAAACAGGTTAATGAGGGGATTGTGTCGCTGGAGCCGGGAGAATACCAATACCACGGGAATCAGAGGGGACTTAATGAGAAGAAACTGGATAGCCTCGCTGTGGTTTCCTGACACACGTACGTTGATGGGAGTGGTGTTGTGGGTGACTCGGCCTATAGAGCGTCCGCCCAGCGCTCTAACGTCCATGGGAATGGAGAGAGGCTGAGTTGGGATGTTCAGCTCGGATGCCAGGGTAGCGTCCAAAAGGCTCTCATCGGCCCCAGAGTCAATGAGAACCCGAAGAGATTTGGACTGGACTCCCCACAGCAGAATGGCATGAAAAGGGGTGCGAGCAAGGGAAGCAGGAACGTTCTCCATATGGCCCATGAGAATACTTGCTTCAACAGGTGACAGGAATTGAGTTCCATAGGTAACTCCCGGGCTGCAAGCACTTCCTTGACCTCCTCCGAGACTCTGTGCAGGAACATATCGAACAGTGCCTCTTGATTCCAAGCACTCTCCACTGCCAACGTGGGTAAATTCACTGCATAATCAGCTACACTGCGGGAGTCCTGCTGAATCTGGATTAGCCTCCGGGCAGCCTCTCGCCCGAAGAACGGGGCATCAACAACCTTCCTCTCATCGCCCACGAACCCCTCCAGACTAGCGCGTATGGCCAGCTGTTGTTCCCACACGGCAGTAGCCCAGGTGAGAGCCCTCCCGGACATGAGAGCCCGCCCTCCCGGTAGGCGATCCGAGGGGAAGGAGGAGGACTGAAGCTCGAAGACGAGGGCGCACTGAGCTAGGAACGCCCGACAGGTGCTGGGCTCTCCATTGAAGTGTTCTGGAGGAGGTAGGCGGGGCTCCCGGGACTGTGGAGTGACCGATGAGACGGCGCTGCTAGCAGCTGAGTTGCTGAGGAGCTGTGGGTTTACCCCCGTGGTAGGCGGCCACCCAGACAATGCTCCAGCAAACTGTCCAACGCCCGGTCATGGCATTCAACCAACATTTGGACCCCCTCCACAAGTCCACAAAGTAATTCCTTGTGCCTACCGATGGTGGCTCCCTGGGTCAGTCATGGCCAGTTCGTATAAATAAACAGGGGATAATGGGGAATATGGGTGACACCTGGAGGGAGGAGACAATCACAATGACAGGTGAAACAGATCATGGTGTGAGACTATGTCATGGCGCACAGCCTTTTATCCGCAACAAGTCAATCTAATGTAAGCACATCTCTGGTGGGAAATGCACATAATTGTTTGCAATTGGATGGAAACCTAGCTGATAATCCATTGTGTGCATACTGTCCAGTCTGTTTTTGCACAATCCAGAGGAGAGCAGTTCCTTCTGCCGCCTCACGGCCCATTGCAGGTGCACACGGGCGGCGTCCCAGGTCTCCTCCGAGCGTTTAAACCATTCGTCCACCGCAGGAGCCTCGATCTGGCTCTGATGCCAAGGTGCCAGAACCCGGCTGATACCCCAGTACGCACTGGAAGGGAGAGAGGTTAGTGGAGGAGTGGCGGCCGGTCCTGGCAATATGACCGCAGAAACCTACCCACATCCTGGTTTACTCTCTCCGCCTGCCCGTTACACTCGGGGCCTCGATCAGAAACTATGTCCTCAGGAACCCTGTAGTGTCGGAAGACATGTGTGAACAGGGCATCCGCACTCTGTAGGGCCGTAGGGAGACCGGGCAAAGGGAGGAGATGACAGGACTTGAAAACCGATCCACAACGACCAGGATCGTGGTGTTACCCTGTGAGGGAGGCAGATCGGTTATAAAATATATCGACAGGTGCGACCACAGCTGTTGTGGGACGGGTAAAGGTTGTAACTTCCCTCTGGGCAGGTGCCTAGGAGCCTTGCACTGAGTGCACACCGAACAGGAGGAAACGTAAACCCTCACGTCCTTAGCTAAAGTGGGCCACCAGTACTTTCCACTAAGACAGCGCACCGTCCGAACGATGCCCGGATGACCAGAGGAGGGTGACGTGTGGGCCCAATAGATCAAACGGTTGCGGACTACAGACGGAACGTACAGACGCCCAGCTGGACACTGGATGGGAGTGGGCTCTGCACGTAGCTCCCGCTCGATGTCCGCGTCCAGCTCCCACACTAACGGTGCCACCAGGCAGGAGGCCGGGAGTATGGGGGTGTGATCCATGGGCCGCTCCTCTGTGTCATACATCCGGGACAGTGCGTCTGCCTTCGCGTTCTGGGAACCTGGTCTGTAAGACAGGGTGAAAACAAAACGGGTAAAAAAACATGGCCCACCTTGCCTGGCGAAGGTTCAGCCTCCTCTCCGCCCGGATGTATTCCAGATTTCGGTGGTCAGTCCAGATGAGAAAAAGGTGTTTAGAACCCTCAAGCCAATGTCTCCACGCCTTTAAGGCCTTGACTACAGCCAACAGCTCCCGGTCCCCCACGTCATAGTTTCGCTCCGCCGGGCTGAGCTTCCTCAAAAAGAGGGCACAGGGGCGGAGCTTTGGTGGCGTTCCCGAACGCTGACAGAGCACGGCTCCTATCCCAGCCTCGGACGCGTCCACCTCCACTATGAACGCCAAAGAGGGATCCGGATGAGCCAGCACGGGAGCCGAGGTAAACAGAGCCTTCAGGTGACCAAAAGTCCTGTCCGCCTCAGCCTACCACTGAAAACGCACCGGTCCCCCCATCAGCAGTGAAGTAATGGGAGCCGCTACCTGACCAAAGCCCCTGATAAACCTCCGGTAATAGTTGCCAAACCCTAGAAACCGCTGCACTTCCTTTACCGTGGTGGGAGTCGCCCAATTACGCACGGCAATAATGCGGTCACTCTCCGTCTCCACCCTGAAGTGGAAATGTGATACCCTAGGAAGGAGACGGACCGTTGAAAGAACAGACATTTCTCAGCCTTGACGTACAGGTCATGCTCCAACAGTCGACCAAGCACCCTGCGCACCAGGGACACATGCTCGGTGCGTGTAGCGGCGTATATCAGAATATCATCGATATACACCACTACACCGTGCCCCGTGCAGGTCCCAGAAAATCTTGTCTACAAAAGCCTGGAAGACTGATGGAGCATTCATCATGGTGGAGTCCCCCTCCCGGATACGCACCAGGTTGTAAGCGCTCCTGAGGTTCAATTTTGTGAAGAAGCGCGCCCCATGCATTGACTCTATCGCACTGGCTATGAGAGGCAGCGGGTAGCTGTACCTCACAGTGATTTGGTTGATACCTTGATAGTCAATGCACGGGCGCAGACCACCATCCTTCTTCTTCACAAAAAATACATTTGAGGAGGCAGGTGAAGTGGAGGGCCAAATGTACCCCTACCTCAGGGATTCGGAGACATATGTTTCCATAGCCGCCGTCTCATTCTGTGACGGGGGTACACGTGACTCCTATCGCACAATCACCCCATCAATGTGGTAATTTAGTTGCCCTCTTCTTACAGAAAGCGAAATTGGCATATTCAGAGGGGATGCGCACGGTGGAGACCTGGTCTGGACTTTCCACCGTAGTCGCACTGACGGAAACCCCTAAACACCTTCCCGAGCACTTTCGTGACCACCCCTTGAAAGCCCTCTGTTGCCACGAAATAGTGGGGTCATGGCAGGCCAACCAAGCTAGGCCCAGCACCACGGGAAACGCAGGAGAATCAATAAGGAAAATACTAATTCTCTCCTTGTGACCCTCCTGCGTAACCATGCCCAGTGGAACGGTGGCCTCCCTAATTAGCCCTGACCCTGATGATCGACTATCTAGGGCGTGCACAGGGAAGGGCATATCCCCAGGAACAATGGGGATCCCTAAACTATGAGCAAATTAACGGTCAATCAAATGTACGAGCGCCTTAGGTTGGGAATGCGGGGAAAACTCAGGAAATGTAATAAACACATACATGTGAGCAACAGGGGGCTCTGGGTGAGCCTGGTGCCTATCCACCTGGGGTGACACAATAGTGCCCTGCCTGCTGCCTCGACTCCCTGAGCACCGACCAGCAGTGTGCCCTTTGCGGCCACAGATTGTGCAGGGAATGGCCCCTCCTCCGGTCGCCCTTAGCGCGGCACCTCCCAGCTCCATGGGCGTCGGAGCGGAGGTGCTTGGGGATGGAACTGACAGGCCCCGATCCGGACGTCCGCGGGTAGCCAGCAGGTTGTCCAGCCGGATGGACAGGTCCACCAGCTGGTCCAACGTGAGGAAGGTGTCTCGGCAGGCCAACTCCCGACGGACATCCTCGCCCAGACTGCACCGGTAGTGATCGATCAGGGCCCTGGCGTTCCATACCGCGCTGGTGGCCAGGGTCCGGAAGTCCAAAGCGAAATCCTGAGCGCTCCTCGTCCCCTGCCTCATATGGAACAGACGTTCACCCGTAATGAACTCTGTGTAATGATCCAACACCGCGTCTCCTTCACTCCATACGGCGTTGGCCCACTCCAGGGCTTTGCCTGAGAGGCAGGATACGAGGGCGGACATGCTCTCACGTCCCAAAGGAACCGGGTGGACAGCTGGAGTAGGAACCCCTGACAACCGACAGTCGTCCCATCATACTCCCTCAGGAGCACGAGCCGAATCCCACTGGGTGCGGATGAAGGAGAAGTGAGCAGTGGTGCTTGTGGTGGTGCTGGTGGAACTCCTCTTTTTTCCCAGTGCTCCATAGTTTGTAGGGCGCGATCAATGGTGGTGCCGAGATCGTGTAGCATCACCTCATGCTGCTGGATGCGCTCCTCAACCTCTAGTACCGGGGTAGCTGCTCCTGCTGACTCCATTGGTGGTGTGTGATTCTGTCAATGCCGGTGTGTGTAGCTGGTGCATAAAGTCAGGCGCAGGAAAGCAGAGATGAGTGAACAACGTATTTAATCCAATATGGCAAAAAGTAATCAAATACAACGTGCCCAAAACACACGGGCAAAAAACACAGCCGTATAAAATATCCGACAATGAACAAAAAACAATCACGCACACAAACATGGGGGAAACAGAGGGTTAAATACATGAACATATAATTAGGGAAAGACAAAACAAATGGAAAACCGCCCGAACAAGGAGAGGGACCGACTTCGGCGGGAGGCGTGACAGCATAGGCAGCAGCTCTAGTATAGAGATGATATGACTTGGAATGAAATAATCAAGTAATCAAATAAAACAATTATTATAATATTCACAACAACTGAAATATTTGATTAAAGTAATGTGAATTAATGCTGGTTAATAAGTCATAAGCAGTAATGGGCAGTCACTACCATCGTGGGACTTGTATTCATTGTTTTATTCTGTTTTGTTAGAGCATTCAACCCACATAATGCATTTAATGTTGTTTTTTAATTATTGAAACCAAAATCAAAAACTGTGATTATATTTTAATAATCGAACCGAAACCGAACCAATCTCAAAAAGCACGAACGCACACAAATGTAAGAGCACAAACACACATCCACACACACACACACACACACACACACACACACACACACACACACACACACACACACTCTTCACGGAGCATTAAGTTATTTAACAGTCAGATTAAAGTGGATGTGTAATCCGTCATCTAGGGAGACCTGGTGAAGTTAAGGGTCATCATTCGCTCTGTAGATAAATAATTATAACACTTCATAACAACTGTTTTACAAGGTTCATTAGGCTTTGTATCCTTGTGAAGTCACAATCTCCTTTCTCCTGACTGCCGGGTCTGTCCAGGCCGGGTTGGTGGGCTGGATGTCTGGGAGAGAACTGTGCTTCTTAATCCAGAGAGTGGGTGGAAAAAGCTGGGCATAGAACTGTCTGTGTAGCATCCTAAGTACAGCAGTTCCATATTACTGATTGTTGTTGAGAGAGAAAAGAGAGAAAAGAGAGAAAAACCTTTTATTCGCACAAAAATTGTATACGCCAAATGTCCTGTATATTTCTAACACAGTCCAACAGCAGATGGGTTGAATCAGCAGTTATCAGTGGACCATCATTACCACAGCACATACTGTAGGAGCTTCATAGTGCATTTATTGCTTAACCTATTTTCTAACTTACTGGGTATTTTAACACATACTGTATGCACAGAGAAAATAATTTGTGGCCAAATAATATGATTTAAATGCAGCTAAAACTCATTAAGCCAAAGGGCAATTGGCGTTTGGGCAACGACTCAATAATATTTTCTCGAATGTAATTTACCCGTACGTTTTTTGACCTTACGTTGGATTGGTTACCCATAGCTTTATGATTTATTTTCCTCCTTCCAATGAAGAATAGAGGGCCGTCTCATCATGACCTACTTAGACCTCTGTAAGACACACTAACACTTTACCCACCATTACATTTCACCTGGAACACTGGGCTTGACCTCCGATGACAGCTCTTATCTTTGTCATTAAAGGCACCCATGTAGCTCAGACAGGCTCAGGCAGCGTACACATTTAACCTCTCAATCCGCTATCCTCTCCTGTAATCCGCTCACTAACCACCATCATGCGCGCACACACACACACACACCACGGATCAGGTTTCACTGGTAGACATGGGTGATTGGCCTCAAGGTAGTGTGCCTTTAATTGGTCTAAATAGCCAATTAGATGCAAGGGCAACCATTGCAAAGAAACCTATTAGTAATGACACATTGACATTTTCTTTGTAGGGGGCTTGTATGAGATGACATGGGATCCCCAGAACTGACGGAACACTACACAGCTGGATCAATCATTTCAATGACATTTTTATTTTCCAGGTTTCTCCGTGGGTTAGCAGATCTCCCCTAACACATCTTACATTTATTTATTTAACCTTTATTTAACTAGGCAAGTCAGAACAAATTCTTATTTACAATGACGGGCTACCGGGGAACAGTGGGTTAACTGCCTTGTCAGCTTTTTACCTTGTCAGCTCGCTCTAACCACTAGGCTACCTGCCGCCCCCAAGGTGAAGTATTTCCAAACAAACACACACACACACACACATATGGTGGTAAAACTCGAATGTACATGCTGATGAGGATCTCTGGGAAAGTTAATTTCAGTACATTCATCCTTCCTCCGTATTGTGTGAGTCAGGTCTAATACATGGAAGTAAGTCAAACGGGCAGGTTTTGATATTTTGTCAACTGTAGATATGGAGATAAAAGAGAGCGGACATCCTGATGACTGTAATGAGGTTCTTCATGTAGAGTCACTACAGTCCACTCTGTTCTCTGTTCTCAGAGAAATAGCAAGGGGGGAACATTTTGTTCCACTTGTGTAATAAAGGACTTTGCCGAATCCTATCCTCTCGTCTCTCATCTTTCCGCGAAAATCCACTTACTGTACTGTAGAACAACCTGGCCATGACATCCAATGCTCCAATTGAAGTTGACAAAGGGTGAGATTCCAACACTGTTAACATCTTAAGTACAGTATTTAATTATCTCATTGGAATGTAAATTGTAAAGTCTTTGTTGATATATATTGGAAATTCCCAGTACTATACAGAGGAGAATCCAGTAGCAGTACACATTCTGTAGGCCCTTGTCTGTCAAATGTCACTTTAAGGCCGTGACGTTGTTTTGGGGGTATGTACCGTCAGTGGCACCTAAGGTGTTAGTTTCATGTCACCCTTTGACACAACCAGTGTTGGATCAACAGCTGGATCTGGGTCCCCTTAGCACTGTGTCCTTTAGCTTTGGCTTAGAGTGTGGATGTGGCGGGTGTGTTACTGTTAGCTACTAGCTAACAGCCCAAACAAGTAGGGCTCTGATACAGGGAGGAAGGTGTGATTTCAAACCCCTCTCTGGTTGTGTGTGAACCACTGAACCAGTTTGTGTAAAAGCAGAAGAATATGGGTGCTCTTTGGTTTTCCAAGCTTGTGACAATACCAAGGCCACTCTTCCCAAAAAGTGAAAGTTAAAACCCCTTTATTAAATTGGCATATCCATGTAGGACAGTAAAGACAACGCAAACAATTGTATGTGTCAGGGTTTTTCACAGCAGGGCTGGGTGGCTGTGGCAATGGAAACCTAACTTTCACTAGATACCACATTAACAGCTTCCACATGACCTAGATTCAGAGACACACAGGGTACAATAACAGGAGAGGATATTGTGGAATTAAGAGCAGGCTGGGTAATTTTAGCTGAGCAGAGAGCTCCAGGGGGTTGGGGCTGGGGAATGCTCACATTTCCTCCAAAAAAATCTCTCAGAACAATCACTTGCATTTTCGGAAATGATTTAGTAGTGTGATGCTTCCTGCATGTGTCCCATATACACAGATACTGTACCACTTCAGTAATGTATTCTATATCACCATGATCCAGAGGTGTGCTGCTAACAGCTTTTGGAATGTAAACTATGTGAGGGTGATCAGAGCAAGGGTTATTGTTTACCAGTAATAGATATGAGGTCAAGTTAGCTTGCAGATGTAGAATCTTAATTGTATCACTCTTTTGTTGACAAGAAATTTCTGCACCACAAGAAATGCAGACTAGCTTCTTGATGTACTTATGTTCCCTAAAAACCCACATTATTGCACAGTTAAATTAACAATATTTCTCTTTCCATGCTAATAGCCTAACTAATCAAGCAACATTTTGGTCTAAATGTTCAAATCCTGTTGCTGCAGGTTTATTATTATTTATTATTATTTATTCTTTTTGGTCACATTAAGATCTTACACCTGTACATTTCATGGGACCAGTATATCGTTCTTCCTCCCAATAAAAGCTCTCCCTATGGATCCAATTAGTTTGATTGGCAGTAGTAAGGGTCAGGAAGATAATTAGTAGAGGAAGAGGATCATTAGTTGAAGGTGGCCCTGCAAATATCAAAGATCATAAAGGAAGTATATTGCCACCAGGAACAGGAGAGGAGAGATAGGTTGGGGGAGGAGGAGGAGGAGGAAGAGGAGGAAGTGGAGGAGGAAGGACGCGGTGGTATTCAAAATTCCAGCGTCCACAACCTCATCTGTAAAAAAAAGAAGTGGCATTTAACTGACAGCAGCGAGAGACGGCAGAGAGAGAAAACCTTCTCTCGCTTCTCTCTGATTTACCACCTCTCCTGTTTCCCCATCTTCTTCCACCTCTTCCTTGTCCTTTCTACCTTTCCAGCTTTCTCTCTTGGTGCTCTCTATCGTTCCGCCATCTCTCTCTCTCTTTCTCTACCTCCCTCTCTCCCCTGATCACCTGGCCCTCAGGCAAGGGTGCTGTCTTGCGCGAGGCGTTGGTCTGATAAATGAAGGGTCTGACTGCACTGCATAGGGGCCTGGGCGACTGGCAGAATACACAGCGCACAGGGTGCTAAATTACCACCATTGATTGCGTTGCTTCCACGCCTTTGAAAAAAAAGCCATGATCACTCATCTTGTTAAAAGATAATTATTGGCCTGTTTGTATCTTGTTACTCTTGTAAAGATTTTTTTTCTCATTTCTCTCTCTCTGCGCTTAATGCATTAACTTGACCAGCCTTAAAGATACACTGAGTGGACAAAACATTAGGAACACCGTCCTAATATTGAGTTGCATCCCCTTTTGCCTTCAGTACAGCCTCAAGTCATCGGGGCATGGACTCTACAAGGTGTCGAATGCGCTGCGCAGGAATGCTGGGCCATGTTGACTAGAATGCTTCCCACAGTTGTGTCAAGTTGGCTGGATGTCCTTTGGGTGGTGGATCATTCTTGATACACATGGGAAACTGTTGAGTGTTAAAAACACAGCAGAGTTACAGTTCTTGACACAAACCGGTGTGCCTGGTACATACTACCATAACCCCCCCCAAAGGCGGTGTGCCCATTCACTCTCTGAATACCACACAAACACAATCCATGTCTCAATTGTCTAAAGGCTTTAACATCCTTCTTTAACCTGTCTCCTCCCCTTCATCTACACTGATTGAAATGGATTTAACAAGTGACATCAATAAAGGATCATAGCTTCCACCTGGATTCACCTGATCAGTCTATGTCATTGAAAGAGCAGGTGTTCCTAAAGTGTATATTCAATGTCAATCACTGCCCTTCTTTATGAGGCTTTTAAAAAGTTCCCTAGTCTTTGTAGTTGAATCTGTGCCTGAAATGCAACACTAGACTGAGGGACCTTACAGATGTTGTATGTATGGGGGACAGAGGAAGGTGTACTCAATTAAAAATAATGTAAACCCTATTGTTTCACACAGAGTGAGTTCATGTAACTTATTATGTATTCTCACACCTTTTTGTTGAGTTTCAGCCTGAATTTAAAATGGATTAAATTGAGATTTTCTGTCACTGGCCTACACACAATACCCCATAATGTCAAAGTGGAATTGTGTTTTTTGAAATTTTTACAAATGAATTAAAAAGGAAAAGCTGAAATGTCTTTAGTGAATAAGTAGTCAACCCCTTTGTTATGGCAAGCTTAAAAAGTTCAGGAGTAAACATTTGCTTAACAAATGGATTCAGGCAGTGTTTAACATGATTTTTTAATAACTACCTCATCTCTGTAATACAAACATACATAAGGTCCCTCAACTGAGCAGTGAATTTCAAACACAGATTCAACACAAGAGCAGGGAGGTCTTCCAATACTTCACAAAGAAGGGAACCTTTTAGTAGATGGGTAAAACATATAATAATCTGACATTGAATATCCCGTTGAGCATGGTGATTACACTTTGAATGGGACACACCCAGTCACTACAAAGATACAGGGGTCCTTCCTAACTCAGTTTCCGTAGAAGAAGAAAACCGCTCTGGGAATTCAACATGACGCCAATGGTGACTTTAAAATGGTGACTTCCGTTGTGTCACCAAAGCCCCATATACTACCCACCACTGCGACCTGTATGCTCTCATTGGCTGGTCCTCGCTACATATTCATTGCCAAACCCACTGTCTCCAGGTCATCTATAAGTCTTTGCTAGGTAAAGCTCCGCCTTATCTCAGCTCACTGGTCACCATAGCAACACCCACCTGTAGCATGTGCTCCAGCAGGTATATTTCACTGGTCATCCCCAAAGCCAACACCTCATTTGGCCGCCTTTCCTTTCAGTTCTCTGCTGCCAATGACTGGAACAAATTGCAAAAATCACGGAAGTTGGAGACTTATATCTCCATCACTAACTGTAAGCGTCAGCTGTCAGAGCAGCTTACCGATCACTGAAGCTGTACACAGCCCATCTGTAAATAGCCCATCCAACCAACCAACTACCTACCTCATCCCCATATTTGTTTTAGTTTTTCTGCTCTTTTGCAAACCAGTATTTCTACTTGCACATTCTCATCTGCACATACAGTGAGGGAAAAAAGTATTTGATCCCCTGCTGATTTAGTACGTTTTCCCATTGACAAAGAAATGATCAGTCTATAATTTTAATGGTAGGTTTATTTGAACAGTGAGCGACAGAATAACAACAAAAAAATCCAGAAAAACGCATGTGAAAAATGTTATGAATTGATTTGCATTTTAATGAGGGAAATAAGTATTTGACCCCTCTGCAAAACATGACATAGTACTTGGTGGCAAAACCCTTGTTGGCAATCACAGAGGTCAGACGTTTCTTTTAGTTGGCCACCAGGTTTGCACACATTTCAGGAGGGATTTTGTCCCACTCCTCTTTGCAGATCTTCTCCAAGTCATTAACGTTTCGAGGCTGATGTTTGGCAACTCAAACGTTCAGCTCCCTCCACAGATCTTCTTTGGGATTAAGGCCTGGAGACTGGCACTCCAGGAACTTAATGTGCTTTCTCTTGAGCCACTCCATTGTTGCCTTTGGCCGTGTGTTTTGGGTCATTGTCATGCTGGAATACCCATCCACGACCCATTTTCAATGCCCTGGCTGAGGGAAGCAGGTTCTCACCCAAGATTTGACGGTACATGGCCCCCCGTCCATCGTCCCTTTGATGCGGTGAAATTGTCCTGTCCCCTTAGCAGAAAAACACCCCCAAAGCATAATGTTTCCACCTCCATGTTTGACGGTGGGGATGGTGTTCTTGGGGTCATAGGCAGCATTCCTCCTCCTCCAAACACGGCGAGTTGTGTTGATGCCAAAGAACTCCATTTTGGTCTCATCTGACCACAACACTTTCACCCAGTTGTCCTCTGAACCATTCAGATGTTCATTGGCAAACTTCAGACGGGCATGTATATGTGCTTTCTTGAGCAGGGGGACATTGCGGGCACTGCAGGATTTCAGTCCTTCACGACGTGGTGTGTTACCTATTGTTTTCTTGTTGACTATGGTCCCAGCTGCCTTGAGATCATTGACAAGATCCTCCCGTGTAGTTCTGGGCTGATTCCTCACTGTTCTCATGATCATTGCAACACCATGAGGTGAGATCGTGCATGGAGCCCCAGGCCGAGGGAGATTGACAGTTATTTTGTGTTTCTTCCATTTGCAAATAATTGCACCAACTGTTGTCACCTTCTCACCAAGCTGCTTGGTGATGGTCTTGTAGCCCATTCCAGCCTTGTGTAGGTCTACAATCTTGTCCCTCACATCCTTGGAGAGCTCTTTGGTCTTGGCCATGTTGGAGAGTTTGGAATCTGATTGATTGATTGCTTCTGTGGACAGGTGTCTTTTATACAGGTAAAAAACTGAGATTAGGAGCACTCCCTTTAAGAGTGTGCTCCGAATCTCAGCTCGTTAACCTGTATAAAAGACACCTGGAGCCAGAAATCTTTCTGATTGAGAGGGGGTCAAATACTTATTTCCCTCATTAATATGCAAATCAATTCATAACATTTTTCACATGCGTTTTCCTGGATTTTTGTTGTTGTTATTCTGTCTCTCACTGTTCAAATAAACCTACCATTAAAATTATAGACTTATCATTTCTTTGTCAGTGGGCAAACATACAAAATCAGCAGGGGATCAAATACTTTTTTCCCTCACCTTATATCACTCCATTATAAATTGCTAAATTGTAATTACTTCGCCACTGTTGGCCTATTTATTGCCTTACCGCCTTACTTTATTTGCACACACTGTATACAGATTTTTCTATTGTGTTATTGACTGTTTGATTGTTTATCCCACCTGTAACTCTGTGTTGTTGTTTTTTGTCACACTGCTTTGCTTTATCTTAGCCAGGTCACAGATGCAAATGAGAACTCTCAACTGGCCTACCTGGTTAAATAAACGTGAAATAAAAAAAAAATGAAATAAAAAAAACAGTTACAGAGTTCAATGGTTGTGATAGGAGAAAACTGAGCATGGATCAACAACATTGTAGTTACTCCACAATTCCCGCTTTACGCTCAGCTTATAAAGGCTTCATAATGCCTACATAATGCATTCATAAGCGATACATAAATGTGTTACTGTGGCATAAATGTGGCATAACTGTGTGACAGAACCACCAATGTCAAATGTGACATAACCCACTATGTCAAACATGATATAAATATATGCATATGCTATAAAGGGTGACATGTTGCGCTTAAGGATGGCATACGCTCTAAAGTGATGTCATGTTAGTCACATTACATCTCATTCCCAATCACTTCTGCCCAAATGCGCGGAAGGTCTGGTGTACCAACGCATCACACTTGGCCTTCATTAGTCAGGGTTAGGTTTAAAATACAATTTTAAGAAGATAAATTGTGGAAATGTGCATGGTTTAGCAATAAATATGACTTTTTAACTGTGTTAAGTAGTGACCAGGGTTGGGTAGGTTACTTTCTAAATGTAATCCATTAGTTAGTAGTTACCTGTCCAAAATTATAATCAGTAACGTAACTTTGTGATTACCCACACTCAGTAACGTAATCTGATTACATTCAGTTACTTTTAGATTTCTTTCCCCTTAAGAGACATTAAAAGAAGACAAAAATGTATGTTACCAATTGAACGACCTCTATTGCAGGATAAATCATTGTTAAAGTTTACATAGCTGGTCATATATGGATTTTACATTTAAATTTATGGGTTGGATATGTAGGCATCTTCTGACCCATCACTTTCTACTACATGTAATACGATTAAATTATGTCTTTACAATAAAATCAAAGTCCATCAGAATTCCAGTCATTCCAATAAACATTATACCCCTTTATTTTCAAGAATAGAACACAAGTAATTGTTTCAACAATTGTTTACAGACAGATTATTTCACTTATAATTCCTTGTATCACAATTCCAGTGCGCCAGAAGTTTACATACACTAAGTTGACTGTGCCTTTAAACAGCTTGGAAAATTCCAGAAAATGATGTCATGGCTTTAGAAGCTTCTGATAGGCTAATTGACATAATTTGAGTCAATTGGAGGTGTACTTGTGGATGTATTTCAAGGCCTAACTCAGTGCCACTTTGCTTGATATCATGGGAAAATCAAAAGAAATCAGCCAAGACCTAAAAATAAAACACCTGAAGGTGACGTGAATGACATACTGCTTTCCCAGGAACAGGCCCAGATCCCCGTGATTTGCATGAAGAGGAGGCGGAGAAAAAGTGGCTGGAGGGCGGGCTGCCTTCTGAGAATTCGTAGGCATTCAAATAAACCCCCACTGCCTTCCATTCTGCTAGTAAACATGCAATCTTTGGAAAATAAAATCGATGACCTACGCAGAAGATTTAACTACCAACGGGACATTCAAAACTGTAATATCTTATGCTTCACGGAGTCGTGGCTGAACAACGACATTATCAACATACAGCCGGCTGATTATATGCAGTATCGGCAGAATAGAACAGCGGCGTTGTCATGGATCCCCCCGGAACTGTAATTGCGCACACCTGACCTCAATTTCCAATGGGAAACTTAAATCGGTCTTACCGAATTTCTATCAGCATGTTAAATGGGCAAATAGAAGGAAAAAACTCTGGACCACCTTTACTCCACACACAGAGACACATACAAAGCTCTCCCTCACCCTCCATTTGGCAAATCTGACCATAATTCTATCCTCCTGATTCCTGCTTACAAGCAGAAATTAAAGCAGGAAGCACCAGTGACTCGATCAATAAAAAAGTGGTGAGATGAAGCAGATGCTAAGGTACAGGACTGTTTTGCTAGCACAGACTGGAATACGTTCCGGGATTCTTCCGATGGCATCACATCAGTCATTGGCTTCATCAATAAGTGCATCGATGATGTCGTCCCCACAGTGACCGTACGTACATACCCCAACCAGAAGCTATGGATTACAGGCAACATCTGCACTGAGCTAAAGGCTAGAGCTGTTGCTTTCAAGGAGCGGGACTCTAACCCGGAAGCTTCTAAGAAATCCCTCTATGCTCTCCGACTAGCCATCAAACAGGCAAGGCATCAATACAGGACAAAGATCGCATTGTACTACACCGGAGCTGACGCTCGTCCGATGTGGCAGGGCTTGCAAACCATTACAGACTACAAAGGGAAACACAGCTGAGACCTTCCTAGTGACACGAGCCTACCAGACGAGCTAAACTACTTCTATGCTTGCTTCGAGGCAAATAACACTGAAACATGCATGAGAGCACAAGCTGTTCCGGAAGACTGTGTGATCACGCTCTCCGCAGCCGATGTGAGTAAGACCTTTAAACAGGTCAACATTCACAGGGCCGCAGGGCCAGACGAATGACCAGGACGTGTAGTCCGAGCATACGCTGACCAACTGGCAAGTGTCTTCACTGACATTTTCAACCTCTCCCTGTCCGAGTCTGTAATACCAACATGTTTTAAGCAGAACACCATAGTCCCTGTGCCCAGAACACTAAGGTATCCTGCCTCAATGACTACCGACTCGTATCACTCACGTCTGTAGCCATGAAGTGCTTTGAAAGACTGGTCATGGCTCATATCAACACCATTATCTCCGAAACCCTAGACCCACTCCAATTCGCATATCGCCCTAACAGATCCACAGATGATGCAATCTCTATTGCGCTGCACACTGCCCTTTCCCACCTGGACAAAAGGAAAACTTATGTGAGAATGCTATTCATTGACTACAGCTCAGCGTTCAGCACCATAGAGCCCTCAAAGCTCATCAATAAGCTAAGGACCCTGGGACAAAACACCTCCCTCTGCAACTGGATCCTGGACTTGGACCAGGTGGTAGGGGTAGGTAACAACACATCCGCCACGCTTATCCTCAACACAGGGGCCCCTCAGGGGTGCGTACTCAGTCCTCTCCTGTACTCCCTGTTCACTCATGACTGCATGACCAGGCATGACTCCAACACCATCATTAAGTTTGCCGATGACACAACAGTGGTAGGCCTGATCACTGACAATGACGGAGACCTGGCCTGTGGTGACAGGACAACAATCTCTCCCTTAATGTGATCAAGTCAAAGGAGATGATTGTGTACTACAGGAAAAGGAAGACCGAGCACGCCCCAATTCTCATCGACGGGGCTGTAGTGGAGCAGATTGAGAGCTTTAAGTTCCTTGATGTCCACATCACCAACAAACTAACATTGTCCAAGCACACTAAGACAGTCGTGAAGAGGGCACAACAAAACCTATTCCCCCTCAGGAGACTGAAAAGATTTGGCATGAGTCCTCAGATCCTCAAAAGGTTTTACAGCTGCACCACCGAGAGCATCCTGACTGGTTGCATCACTGCCTGGTATGGCAACTGCTCGGCCTCCGACCGCAAGGCACTACAGAGGGTAGTGCGTACAGCCCAGTACATCACTGGGGCAAAGCTTCCTGCCATCCACGGCCTCTATACCAGGCGGTGTCAGAGGAAGGCAAAGACTCCAGCCACCCTAGTCATAGACTGTTCTCTCTGCTACCGCATGGCAAGCAGTACCGGAACGCCAAGTCTAGGTCCAAGAGGCTTCTAAACAGCTTCTTCCCCAAGCCATAAGACTCCTGAACATCTAATCAAATGACTACCCAGACAATTTGCATTACCCCCCTCTCTTTTACACCACTGCTACTCTCTGTTGTTATCATCTATGCATAGTCACTTTAATAACTCTACCTACATGTATATACGTATTACCTCAATTATCTCGACTAACTGGTGCCCCCGCACATTGACTCTGTACCGGTACCCCCCTATATATAGTCTCGCTATTATCCTGCTGCTCTTTAATTACTTGTTACTTTTATTTCTTATTCGTATGTTATTTCTATTTGTATTTAAACTGCATTGTTGGTTAGGGGCTCGTAAGTAAGCATTTTACTGTAAGGTCTACACCTGTTATATTCCGTGCATGTGACTAATAGAATTTGATTTGATTTGATGAAGAACAGCAAGCAGATGGTAACAGTCCACCAGTGGGCTGCCAAGATCCGCTGGGAGACGGCCATCAACTATATGTCTCTGACTCTGAAGGTGGGAGACCAGGTCTACGTACGGCTCTGTGCAGACACCTGGATCCATGACAAACACGACAATCACAGCACTTTCATTAGTCACCTCCTTTTCCCCCTCTGACCTGATTGGCCACCTCCTCTTCCCGCGTAAGAGAGAGGCAAACTCAGTGCTCCTGTGTTCCATGGAAGAGTTGGAGTCCATTCCAGTTCAATGCCATCAATTAATTAAAGAGAAGAACTGAAAATCCAATTCAAGAATTGAAAAAGGACATTTATTGGAATTTCATTTCACCTCCTGAATAAACTGAATTGAACCGGAATTGATTCCAACCCTCCACTGCCGTAAGTGTTGCCTGTATAGTTGATACTGAAATACTGCGAGCCACAGACATTATTTTATCTCTCTTCAAATTAATATATCTAATTGAATCACAATAGAAATAAGCCGTCTCGTACTTTATTTTGTTTTTTTCAACGATAATTTTTTTAGGTATGTAATGTTGTCTCCGGCTGCAGCAGCCTGCTACTTTTAATTATCTAATAAGTTCAATCAATCATTTAAATTAATCAATCAATCAGATACGACTGTACTCTTAAAAAGTTTTATACATAAAAATAAAATCTTTCCAAAACCATGAATCTATGTGTCGTGCATTTCTGATGGCACGTGCGACCCTTGTGGGACTTGGTAATTCTGTCTCTCCTTTAAAAAGCTCTAAGCTCTAGAATTTCCTTCATTAGGCCTCAGCAAGCTAGGATCTGGGAAGGCAGATTCTTTTAATTTGGGGTTTGCTGCTTTAATCTACAGCACATATGGTCTCCTGGATAAAGGGGAGGCTCTGCAGAGCACTATATGACACTGGATGTGTAATCAATATGGCCGGGGGACAGTTACAGTCATTTAAGTTTAGTAAATAAGAGGGAGTAAATTAAGTAAGTAAGAGGGAACTCTCATCCACTTTTCCTGTAAGCTGTAACCTACCCAACCCTACTGTCACTCTCACAGTGCAGCCACCTTCTTCACTCTTTAAATTTTGTCACCTTCGGTTAGGGTTAAGAGGATCACAATGCTTGGAAAAAAGGATTTGTCCCTATAGTTTAATTGTGGTGGGATGTGTGTTCGTGTGTGTGTTTGTGTACATGCCTGTGCGGGTGTGTACATACGTGCGTGTGTGTGTACATTATTGTAAATCAATATGGTGCCTGCTCTTCCATGCTGTCAGAATAATTCAGTCATGCAGTAACGTTACAGTGTGCAGTTCATCTGCTGGCCGTTCCATACATCTGGCTTCCCACTAATCTGTACTTCGATCGTACCAAAGCCTCAGAATCCTAGAGCAATCACTGTTCAACCTTGTTGACCTATGGAATCCAAAACTTCCTCAACTGTCATTTCAAATTACTGAATAGTTGCTTGACTGATTTGGGTGTTCCACAACATACTGCAAACACTATTTTTGGGAATGCCATAGCTCCAGCTTTTCACTGGCAAAATTGAATTAATAGTCTAATCCCTTTAATGCCATTGGGGGAAAATAAAGGAAATAACAAAATATCAAAGAACCAGAACAGATCAGAATTCATCAGACAGCCACTCACATGATTCAGCAGCTGTGGAACTGTGAAAAGCAGACAGAGACCGTCCAGAGAGAGTGTGTAGCTGGACTTACTTCAGGCATGTGTGTGTGTGTGTGTGTGTTTCCAGAGTGTTAACTTGACACTTAGCATAGGAGCATAATTCCACCATGACTCAGTTCTCTACTATTACCATTCAGTACACAGATGACCAAATTCAGAAGACACCGCTGGAGCAGGGCTAGAGGGAATACGTTCCACTTCAAATTCGTAATTGTAAGAATTAAGAATGAGAATACACATTTTTCTTTGGATAAGTTCTAATCGCCATTGTAGGAACAACATCCTCTGTAACCTTCCTGATGAGCCCAGTGACAGTCAGTGTAGTCATCGATGTTATTCCCAGAGCAGTGGCGGTCGGTGATGTTTAAGATGAGGGAGGGCGATACATTTTTTTCAAGTTTACAACGTAGGTGCAGACAGGTCTAGAGAACAATTTGAGATGACAGACACTGACACATTCAATACTGCCTTGCACACTCTTGCTTGCATCTAGCTGATCTAGCATGTAATCATTAGTCCAACAGTTGCAAACAGGAGTTTCTGTTGGACAAATTCAGTTATGTTCATCCCCGTTTTTTAACATTACAGTGTATAGTCAGTATGCAGTTCAGCAGTTACACCGGCGAGCCCCAGTGGCAATAAATTAGTGAAACCACCATTGAGTTCCACCATTGTGTTGGATAGTCATAGCCAGCTAGCTAACACAGAATCCTTCTGTTTGAGCAGGGTGTTTGAGTAGGCTAAACTGCTAGCTAAGTAAGTGAAATTGAACAAAATCTTTCTCTCTCTTGCTTCTCCTTCATTTTTGAATAAATTAATTTGTTTCAAACTGTTGAACTATTGTCTTTCTCTCTCTTTGAGACAAATACTCACCACATTTTATGCACTGCTGTGCTAGCTAGCTGTAGCTTATGCTTTCAGTGCTAGATTCATTCTATGATCATTTGATTGGGTGAACAACACACCAGTTCATGCTGCTAGAGCTCTGATAGGTGGAGGATGCCCTCCAGAAGTTGTCATAATTCTATGTCTATATAAGTGGGTGAGAACCATGAGCCTCCTAGGTTTTGTGTTGAAGTCAACCTACCCAGAGGAGGACGGAAGCTAGCTGTTCTCCAGCTACACCATGGTGCTACCCTGCAGATTACTGTTGAGGCTACTGTAGACCTTCATTGCAGAACAGTGTGTTTTAATCAATTATTTGGTGACAGGTGAATATATTTAGTATAGTTTTACTTTTTAAATGTTTCATTTTTATGAAATTCACTGAGGAGGATGGTCCTCCCCTTCCTCCTCTGAAGAGTCTCCACTGTCCCAGAGGCCAGAAACATATCCCAGTTCACATTATCAAAACAGTCTTGTAGCGTGGATTCAGAATGGTCAGATCAACATTGAACAGACCTGACCTGCTCTAATTGCAGTGGATCAGCAGAATGATGGAGTGATCTGATTTGCAGAAGGCGGGAGGGGGAGGGCCTTGTTATTCTCCCTTCCTGGACGGGTACAACAGTCAAGTGTCTTCTCACCACGGGTAGTGTTGGTTGAATGTTGTTAAAGTACCCAGCTACAACAAATGCGGCCTCAGGATAAGCTGTTTCCAGTTTGCTCTAGGCCCCGCATAGTTCCTTGAGTGCCACTGTCATGTTGGCTTGAGTGGGAATCTAAACGGCCATGACAATAACCAATGAGAATTATTTCAGGAGGTAGTGAGGTCGGCATTTGATGGTGAGGTATTCCAGATCGGGAGAACAAAAGCTCTTCAGGTTTTGTACGTTCCCACAATCTCACCATGAGTTATAATCATGAAACATACCCCATCTCTACTTTTCCCGGAGAGTTCTTTCATCCTGTCCTCGCGATGTATAGAGAATAGAAAAGGCTGTATGGTCGGAGAAGTAGAGAGCCATGTTTCTGTAAGACAACTTAAATGCCAACCTAAATGCCAGCGTAATTATGAAATGCACTGCAAAGGCTCATATTAGGCAAATCATATCACGTCAGCCAAATAATTTAAATGGGAATATTGACAGAGTCGAAGAACATAGTGTAGTAAATTATGAGACCAGTTTAGCTCATCCGTCAAATTTCAGCACAGCTAGTGGAAGCAACACACAAAACAATTAGTGGATAAATATCAAAGCCTCTATAGCAACAATAAAATGGCACGTGTAATTTGATCAATATGTAGGTTAGTCCATGGTATTTCAGATGTACAAAGATAGGAAAAAAATTACCAGAATGAGGAGTTAATATCATGGGTGATTTTTGCTTTTAATCATCCTAATGAACTCCTCTTTCTCTCTATAGAGAGAGAGAGTGAGAGAGAGACCGTAGTTTCCTTAGAGAGAGACCGTGGTTTCCTCAGAGAGAGACCGAGAGACTGTGGTTTCCTCAGACAGAGAGAGAGAGACTGTGGTTTCCTAAGACAGAGAGAGAGAGACCGTGGTTTCCTCAGACAGAGAGAGAGAGACTGTGGTTTCCTCAGACAGAGACAGAGACACCGTGGTTTCCTCAGACAGAGAGAGAGAGACCGTGGTTTCCTCAGACAGAGACAGAGAGACCATGGTTTCCTCAGACAGAGAGAGAGAGACTGGTTTCCCCAAACAGAAAATTGTTGTGGCACAGACAGATGAGGAAGGCCTCAAACTGTATGTCATTAGGATTATAAAATCATAAGGTGATAGCTACAGTACAGTAGGTGAGCGGAAATAGTGCCAGTAGAGGAAATATATGCAGTCACTCTCACCACTCACAGCACAATGGATTTATTTAAATGGTTGTTTTTGCTCCATTTTGCTCTGTGTCATTTGTCTGCTGTAGTTTTGAGAACTTGGACAAAGAGCTAAATGGCAATTGTGATTTGGCACAGGATTTACCATTAGCACTCTGACTCCCCTATCATGTCAATACAACAGCAGTGGAAAACTAGGTTGCAGTAAATTAACTAATTTAGACCTTGCTCATTTGTAACTTAAATAATGTTTGTGTTTTAAGAGACACTAGTCTGTGAATCTATTGACATATTTTACTTTAAAGCATAACAGAAATTAAAATAAATAATCTGTCAATTTAAGCTAGAGATTACAGTTTTTTGAAATATACACTGAGTGTACAAAACGATATAAGCATCTGGTCTTTCCATGACATAGACAGACCAGGTGAATTCAGGTGAAAGCTATGATCCCTTTTTTATGTTACTTGTTAAATCCCCTTCAATCAGTGTAGGTGAAGGGGAGGAGACAGGTTAAAGAAGGATTCTTAAGCCTTGAGACAATAGAGACGACATGGATTGTGCATGTGTGCCATTCAGATGGTGTATGGGCAAGACAAAATATTTAAGTGCCTATGGTAGTAGGTGCCAGGCGCAACAGTTTGAGTGTGTCAAGTATCCTGTGTATCAAAAATGGTCCACCACAAAAAAGAACACTCAGCCAACATGACACAACTGTGAGAAGCATTGGAGTCAACATGGGTCAGCATCCCTGTGGAACACTTTTGACTACCTGTAGAGTCCATACCCCAATGAAACTCAATATTAGGAAGGTGTTCCTAATGTTTGTACACTCAGTGTATGGCAAGACTTGAAAATTATTGTCTAGTCATGATACCCAACACCTTGACAAAGCTTGTAGTATTTTGAAAAGAATAATGGGAAAATGTTGCACAATACAGGTGTGCACATCTCTTAGAGACTTACACAAGAAGATACAGCTGTAATCGCTGCCAAAGGTGTTTCTAACATGTATTGACTCAGGGGGGTGAATACTTATCAAATCAAGGTATACCTTTTCTTACACTTTGACATTACCGAGTATTTTGTGTATTTTATTGACAAAATGATTTTTAATCCTACCTTGTAACAAAATAAAATGTGAAGGAATCCAAGGCGGGTGTACACTTTCTATAGGCACTGTAAGAAAGCACAGGATTTTTTCTAAAGTACCATGTATACTTCCATACATTTTTTTAACTGATACCGTGCTACCTTCAGAAGAGGCTTGTGAGGCTGGTGGGGTCATATTAGTGTGTAGCCCAAACAGTTTGGACACTACAGACAGAAGTTGGCAGATCGGCGGTACTGACGACAACAGTCCCGTGACGCTTGTGGGGGATGTAGAGCAAAACAGAGAAGTCCATTGTGTTTGTGAGAGTCTCTTCTTTCCATAAGAGGATCATATTAGTTTGTACACTAAACCGTTTGGATGCTACAGACGTTTTTGTGACAATACCGATTTTTGGGATGTCTCTTGGTCTGACAAAAACCGCTGGAGCTCTACAAACTTCCACCTCAGATGCGGAAGGCTTACATCGGCGGATGCGGTGGATTGAGACACAGCCCATGCAAAAACTGATGTCTCTAGCTTATTATGCTGATTCAATTTTTGGGGGGGTGGAAGAAACACATGTAGAAACACATGACTGTAGTGTTAACCTGTACCTGTAAAATACATAACTGTAGTGTTAACCTATACCTGTAAAACACATAACTGTAGTATTAACCTATACCTGTGATACACATACCTGTAGAGTTAACCTATACCTGTGATACACATGACTGTAGTGTTAACCTGTATCTGTGATACACATGACTGTAGTGTTAACCTATACCGGTGATTAGGGCAGTGGCGGTTACGAAATTTCGCCAGCCGGTGATTGTCAAGAGAATACATAAAATAAAATTGTATTTGTCACATGCGCCGAATACAACAGTTGTAGACCTTACAGTGAAATGCTCACTTACAAGCCCTTAATCAACAATGAAGTTTTAAGAAAATACCTAATAAAAGGTAAGAGAGAAGAATAACAAATAATTAAAGAGCAGCAGTAAATAACAATAGCGGGGTTATATACAGGGGGTACCGGTACAGAGTCAATGTGCGGGGGGCACCGGTTCGAGGTAATTGAGGCCTTCCTCTGACACCGCCTGGCACAGAGGTCCTAGATGGCAGGAAGCTTGGCCCCGGTGATGTAATGGGCTGTACACACTACCCTCTGTAGTGCCTTGCGGTCGGAGGCCAAGCAGTTGCAATACCAAGCGGTGATGCAACCAGTCAGGATGCTCTTGATTGTGCAGCTGAAACCTTTTGAGGATCTGAGGACTCATGTAAAATATTTTCAGTCTCCTGAGGGGGAATATGTTCTGTCGTGCTCTCTTCACAACTGTCTTTGTGTGATTGGACCATGTTAGTTTGTTGGTGATGTGGATGCCAAGGAACTTGAAGCTCTCAACCTGCTCCAATACAGCCCCATCGTTGAGAATGGGGGCGTGCTCGGTCCTCTTTTTCCTGTAGTCCACAATCATCTCCTTAGTCTTGATCACGTTGAGGGAGAGGTTGTTGTCCTTGCACCACACGGTCTCTGACCACCTCCCTATAGGCTGTCTCATCGTTGTCGATAATCAGGCCTACCACTGTTGTGTCATCAGAAAACTTAATGGTGCTTTTGGAGTCGTGACTGGCCGTGCAGTCATGAGTGAACAGGGAGTACAGGAGGGTAGTAATTTACAGGAGGGTCTCACAGTAATTTACCGTTAATTAACATAAACACATTTAGCATCTCCTGGCTTCCACTCTTATGCAGACCTTTGGAACATCTACAGTAAGGGAAAAAAGTATTTGATCCCCTGCTCATTTTGTACGTTTGCCCACTGACAAAGAAATGATCAGTCTATAATTTTAATGGTAGGTTTATTTGAACAGTGAGAGACAGTATAACAACAAAAAAAATCCAGAAAAACGCATTGTGAAAAATGTTATGAATTGATTTGCATTTTAATGAGGGAAATAAGTATTGTACACACGTAATCAGTCTCTCATTCACAATTTGATAAGCACATGAGAATACCTCGAGTTTCCCGGCAACATCCCCTTTGTGTGGTCATATTGCACTCTAAAAAAATCCATGCCTTTTGCGGCCAGTGGCCGTTGTTCCCTTCTTATTATTTTTATTTAACCTTTATTTAACTAGGCAAGTCAGTTAAGAACAAATTCTTATTTACAATGACGGCCTACCAAAAGGCAAAAGGCTTCCTGCGTGGACGGGAGCTGGGATTTAAAAAAAATATATATATATATATATATATATATAGGACAAAACACAGATCACAACAAGAGAGACACCACAACACTACATAAAGAGAGACCTAAGACAACAACATAGCATGGAAGCAACACATGACAACACAGCATGGTAGCATCACCACATGACAACAACATGGTAGCAGCACAACATGGTAGCAGCACAAAACATGGTACAAACCTTACTGGGCACAGACTACAGCACAAAGGGAAAGAAGGTAGAGACAACAATACATCACATGAAGCAGCCACAACTGTCAGTAAGAGTGTCCATGATTGAGTCTTTGAATGAAGAGACTGAGATAAAACTGTCCAGTTTGAGTGTTTGTTGCAGCTCGTTCCAGTCGCTAGCTGCAGCGAACTGAAAAGAGGAGCAACCCAGGGATGTGTGTGCTTTGGGGACCTATAACAGAATGTGACTGGCAGAATGGGGTCTGTATGTGGAGGATGAGGGCTGCCGTAGGTATCTCAGATAGGGCGGAGTAAGGCCTAAGAGGGTTTTATAATAAGCATCAACCAGTGGGTCTTGCGACCGGTTTACAGAGATGACCAGTTTACAGAGGGGTATAGAGTGCAGTGATATGTCCTATAAGGAGCATTGATGGCAAATCTGATAGCCGAATGGTAATGCACATCTAGCCGATCGAGAGTACCCTTACCTGCCGATCTATAAATGACATCTCTGTAATCTAGCATGGGTAGGTTGGTCATCTGAATCAAGGTTAGTTTGGCAGTTGCGGTGAAAGAAGAGCGATTACGATCAAGGAAACCAAGTCTATATTTAACCTTAGCCTGCAGCTTTGATATGTGCTGAGAGAAGAACAATGAACCATCTAGCAGCCATACTCCCAAGTACTTGTATGAGGTGACTACCTCAAGCTCTAAACCCTCAGAAGTAGTAATCACACCGGTGGGGATATGGGCATTCTTCTTACCAAACCACATTACCTTTGTTTTGGAGGTGTTCAGAACAAGGTTAAGGGCAGAGAAAGCTTGTTGGACACTAAGAAAGCTTTGTTGTAGAATGTTTAACAAAAAATGCAGGGAGGGGCCAGCTGAGTATAAGACTGTATGCAGATGATACAGTCTTATACTCAGCTGGCCCTCCCCAGCCCCTCAGCTGCCTGAGCTTTGTTGTTGGTGTAAATTGAGAAGAGCGTGGGGCCTAGGATCGAGCCTTGGGGTACTCCCTTGGGGACAGACAGTGGCTGAGACAGCAGATGTTCTGACTTTATACACTGCACTCTTTGAGAGAGGTAGTTAGCAAACCAGGCCCAAGACCCATCAGAGAGTCCAATACTCCTTAGCCGGCCCACAAGAAGGGGTATGGTCCACTGTATCAAAAGCTTTGGCCAAGTCAATAAAAATAGCAGCACAACATTGCTTAGAATCAAGGGCAACAGTGACATCATTTAGGACCTTTAAGGTTGCAGTGACACATCCATAACCTGAGTGGAAACCAGATTGCATACCAGAGAGAATACTAAAGACATCAAGAAAGCCAGTCAGTTGATTATTGACAAGTATTTCCTACACTTTTGATTAACAGGTCAAAATAGAAATTGACCTATAACAGTTAGGATCAGCTTGCTCTCCCCTTTTAAATTAAGGACACACGGTGGCTGCCTTCCAAGAACTGGGAACCTCCACAGAGGAGAGGCAGGTTAAAAAGGTTAGAGATAGGCTTGGTGATGATAGGGGATGCAACTTTAAAGCAGAAAGGATCTGACTCAGATGTTTTTTTGGGATCAAGTATAAGGAGGTCCTTTAGCACCTCAGACTCAGTGACGGCCTGCAGAGAGAAACTTTATAGCGGGGGGAAAAGAGGGAGGAGCATCGGGGCGAGTCGTATTAGAAGGGGTGGGAGATGAGGACATGTTGGACAGGCAATGAGGCATGGCTGAGTCAAATAGGAATCTTGACTTAATGAAGGGGTGCTATCGCCCCAATCCCGACACTACCTGGCGCCAAATTCAAAATCCAAAAGTAGAATTATAAACCATTCATCAATATACAAAAGTTGCATACTCTTCAAAAGCTTAGACTCTTGGCAATCTCACAGCGTTGTCAGATTTCAAAAAGGCTTTACGGCGAAAGCACAACATTACGGCGAAAGCACAACAGGACAGCACCTCACATATTTTCTGCATTAGCATAATTTCATAATCAGCACGGGTCTCACAAAACACATAAAAGAGCTAAAATAAATTGCTTACCTTTGATGATCTTCTGCTGAGTGCAATCCGAAGTGTCCAAGCAAGATAATCCATGTTCCTTTTGTTAGAAAAAGTCATTGTTTATATCCATAAATCTCCATTTGGTTGGCGCGTTATGTTCAGAAAATCCACCATCTACTCACCCATTGTACAGGGAAGAAAAAGCGTTCAAATTATACCTATCAACTTTGCCCAAACAAATCAAACATCATTGATAATGTATCCTTAGGTACACTTTTATGTATATTAACTATAATATTTCACACGAATAATAACCTGGACGAAAGAAAAGTAAAATCCAGAGGAGCGCGCTCACGGTCTCGTGCTCAAAACACAAAAGCCACTTCCTCCATCCACTTACATATTCTTCTTCTGTAAGGTTGTTTTCCATGGTAAACGCTTGAAACCTTGTCTAAAGACTGTTGACATCTAGTGGAAACCTATTTTACAGCAAATCCCATAGACAGCCATTGGAAGTGAGGGCATGTCACCAAAAATACATTTTTCCGGACAGAAATTCCTCGGGTTTTCGCCTGCCATATCAGTTCTGTTATACTCACAGACATCATTTTAACAGTTTTTGAAACATCAGAGTGTTTCCTATCCAATAGTACTAATAGTACTATGTGCATATCCTAGTTTCAAATCAAATCAAATTTTATTTGTCACATACACATGGTTAGCAGATGTTAATGCGAGTGTAGCGAAATGCTTGTGCTTCTAGTTCCGACCATGCAGTAGTATCTAACAAGTAATCTAACAATTTCACAACAACTACCTTATACACACAAGAGTAAAGGAATTAATACGAGTATGTACATATAAATATATGGATGAGCGACGGCTGACCGTCATAGGCAAGATGCAGTAGATGGTATGGAGTACAGTATATACACATATATATATATATATATGAGATGAGTAATGTAGGATATGTAAACATTATATAAATGGCATTGTTTAAAGTGGCTAGTGATACATTATTTCATCCAATTATAATTATTAAAGTGGCTAGAGATTTGGGTCGATGGCCGAACGGCATAGGCAAGATACAGTAGATGGTTGAGAGTACAGTGTATACATTTGATATGAGTATGTCGGATACGTAAACATTATATACAAAATTGTTTAAAGTGGCTAGTGATACATTGTTACATCCAATTCCTATGTTTAAAGTGGCTAGAGATTTAAGTCAGTATGTTGGCAGCAGCCACTCAATGTTAGTGTTGGCTGTTTAACAGTCTGATGGCCTTGAGGTAGAAGCTGTTTTTCAGTCTCTCTGTCCCAGCTTTGATGCACATGTACTGACCTCGCCTTCTGGATGATAACGGGGTGAACAGGCAGTGGCTCGGGTGGTTGTTGTCCTTGATGATCTTTTTGGCCTTCCTGTGACATCGGGTGGTGTAGGTGTCCTGAAGGTCAGGTAGTTTACCCCCGGTGATGCGTTGTGCAGTCCTCACTAAACTCTGGAGAGCCTTACGGTTGTGTGCGGAGCAGTTGCCGTACCAGGCGGTGATACAGCCCGACAGGATGCTATCGATTGTGCATCTGTAGAAGTTTGTGAGTGATTTTGGTGACAAGCCGAATTTCTTCAGCCTCCTGAGGTTGAAGAGGCGCTGTTGCGCCTTCTTCACCACGCTGTCTGTGTGGGTGGACCAATTCAGTTTGTCCGTGATGTGTATGCTGAGGAACTTAACTTTCCACCTTCTCCACTACTGTCCCCTCAATGTGGATAGGGGGATGCTCCCTCTGCTGTTTCCTGAAGTCCACGATCATCTCCTTTGTTTTGTTGACATTGAGTGAGAGGTTATTTTCCTGACACCACACTCCGAGGGCCCTCACCTCCTCCCTGTATGCCGTCTTGTCGTTGTTGGTAATCAAGCCTACCACTGTAGTGTCGTCTGAAAACTTGATGATTGAGTTGGATGCGTGCTTGGCCACGCAGTCATGGGTAAACAGGGAGTACAGGAGAGGGCTGAGAACGCACTTGTGGGGCCCCAGTGTTGAGGATCAGCGGGGTGGAGATGTTGTTTCCTACCCTCACCACCTGGGGCCGGCCCGTCAGGAAGTCCAGGACCCAGTTGCACAGGGCTGGGTCGAGACCCAGGGTCTCGAGCTTAATGACGAGCTTGGAGGGAACTATGTTGTTAAATGCTGAGCTGTAGTCGATGAACAGCATTCTTACATAAGTATTCCTCTTGTCCAGATGGGTTAGGGCAGTATGCAGTGTGATTGCGATTGCGCTCGTCTGTGGACCTATTGGGACGGTAAGCAAATTGGAGTGGGTCCAGGGTGTCTGGCAGGATGGAGGTGATATGATCCTTGACTAATCTCTCAAAGCACTTCATGATGGACGGAAGTGAGTGCTACGGGCGATAGTCATTTAGCTCAGTTACCTTAGCTTTCTTGGGAACAGGAACAATGGTGGCCCTCTTGAAGCATGTGGGAACAGAAGACTGGGATAGGGACTGATTGAATATGTCCAGTAAACACACCAGCCAGCTGGTCTGCGCATGCTCTGAGGACACGGCCAGGGATGCCATCTGGTCCGGCAGCCTTGCGAGGGTTAACACATTTAAATGTTTTTCTCACATTGGCTGCGGTGAAGGAGAGCCCGCAGTTTTGGTAGCAGGCCGTGTCGGTGGCACTGTATTGTCCTCAAAGCGAGCAAAGAAGTTGTTTAGTTTGTCTGGGAGCAGGACGTCATGGTCCGCAACGGGGATGGTTTTCTTTTTGTAGCGCTTTCAGTTTTGCGCGAATGCTGCCATCAATCCACGGTTTCTGGTTGGGGAAGGTTTTAATATTTGCTATGGGTACAACATCACCAATGCACTTGCTAATAAACTCGCTCACCGAATCAGCATATACATCAATGTTGTTGTCAGATGCTATCCGGAACATATCCCAGTCCACGTGCTCGAAGCAATCTTGCTGCATGGGAATCTGATTGGTCGGACCAGCGTTGAACAGACCAGAGAACGGGCGTTTCCTGTTTTAGTTTCTGTTTGTAGGCTGGGAGCAACAAAATGGAGTCATGGTCAGACTTGCCGAAAGGAGGGCGGAGTGGCAGGCATTTTACTTACATTAGACTCTCCAAACTTCCGAAAACTGCCCCAGGGCCTGTATAGGTTGTAGAGCTCAGCCATGTGTTCCTTGGCAGTAACAACCACATCATCAACATTAAGGGACAGCTGTGAGAAGGAGGGTTAATTCTCCAGGTCTTTAACAGTTTTCCAGAACTTCTTGGGGTTAGACCCATAGAGAGAGAACATCTCATTAAAGTAACTAACTTTGGCTTTCTGGATAGCCTGAGTGCACTTATTTCTCATTTGACTGAACGAGAGCCAGTCAGCCTGAGTATGCGTGTGCCGAGCCTTTTGCCAAATACAATTCTTGAGGTGGAGGGGCTGAGCCTGTTTTTAATTATCATTTTCTTAATAGTGGTTAACAATTCCACTGAAAATATTTTTTTTTTAAAAGGTCCAAGCACCTTCGACGGAGGGGATCAAGCTGATTCTATTTCAATTTACAGAGGCCAGGTCATGAAGGAAGGCTTGCTTATGAAAGTTTTTTAGCAAGTGTCTATGACAAATCAGGACAGGTCATTTCACTGAGCAGTCATTACGAAAACAGGCTGTAAAATAATGATCACTAAGGTTGTTACAGAAAACACCAGACTGATACCTATCAGGAATATTTGTGAGGATAACATCGAGAGTAGCCTTTTCTGGGTGTTGGGAGTCATACCTTGTGGGATTGGTAATAATTGGAGAAATATTTGGTCAGCTGACTTGGTCAGGTGGTTTAAGCACGTCCCAGTGTAGGTCACCTAGGAGGACAAATTCAGACTTTGTGTAAGGGGACAGGAGAGTGCTTAGGGCAGGTAGGGTACAGGACGGTGTTGATGGTGGACAATAACACCCTTTAACAGTCAACAAAGTGCTATTTGAAATACTTAAAATACTTAAAACCAACAAATCAAATTGTTTGGGGACAGATTTGGTGGAGACAACCGAGCACTGAACGTGTTCCTTGGTAAAGATAGCCACTCCGCCACCATTGGAAGATCTGTCTTTCCGAAAAAGGTTGTAACCAGAAAGGTTAACATCAGTGTTCAAAACACTCTTTCTTAACCACGTCTCAGTAATGACCAACAAATATGGATTGGAGCTGTGAACCCACACTTTCAATTGATCCATTTTAGGTAATACGCTTCTAGTGTTAACGTGCAGAAAACCCAGGCTTTTACGAGAGCAGAAATCAGTGAAACAGTAGATGGGCCAGGGTGTACATGCACCTTTCCGGATATCATCAGCAGTAATACAATCAGGGTGCGGCAGAGGACAAGGAGACCTCTGCAGTGTTGATATTTTAATGACATTTTAAAGTACATCAGACGGCAACAAGATCATATTGTACAGCAATTTCATCAGGTAACATGAATACAAAGCTGGCGAGAAGTGGTTAGCAGGTGTGGCGGTAATATGGTCACCCCAACAGCCCTACCTGTGATACACATGAATTTAGTGTTTACCCATACTTATGATACACATGACTGTAGTGTTAACCTATACCTGTGATACACATGACTGTAGTGTTAAAGTGGAACTGATAGTGTTTTACCTACTTTTCAAATATGAAACAAACAGACAATCGTAATATCAGTGAAGAATATCACATTTCCAGATCACCAATACATTTCTTGGTAGTAAATCACAGGTCACAAAAAGTAGTCTTATATCGTTTATCGTCAGCTACAGCTAGAAATGCAGGTGTCATTTGGTTAACTAGTAAGTAATGTCAATTGCTTTGCTTGCTAGTCATCTATTATGAACTTGAACAACCGTTATCCACAGTTATCTTCTAGTTGTCAATCAAATATATTTGGCATCGATCAAATGGGCAGGCAGGCAAGTTCCCATTCAGTTGTCAAAACGTGGGCTGGGACAAGCATGCAAGCTGCAGAAAGACGAGTAAGCTACTATTCCCCATCGTTTCAGTGCTATTTTGAAAGCTAACTAGATTAAATAGTTTGAGATGGTTTATCTAATGTTCCCTCATTAGAATTTACTAGCTTATCTCGCTCTGACTGGCGTTAGTTGTTGATCTTGTTGTTGTTGATGTGCATAGGCATCTGAGGGAGAAATGGACTACCTTTTCATGGTTGTTTGATCAATAGGACCGTGAAATTATCAAATGTAAGAGGACTGGACTCCTATGGTATTTACACTACCGTTCAAAAGTTTGGGGTCACTTAGAACATTTCTGATGAAAGTTCTTGGTTTCTGGCCATTTTGAGTCTGTAATCAAACCCACAAATGCTGATGCTCCCGACACTCAACTATTCTAAAGGCCAGTTCTATTGATTCTTTAATCAGGTCAACAGTTTTCAGCTGTGCTAAAATAATTGCAAAAGGATTTTCTAATGATCAATTAGCCTTTAAAAAAACTTGGATTAGCTAACACAACGTGCCATTGTAACACAGGAGTGATGGTTGCTGATAATGGGCCTCTGTACACATCTTTAGATATTCCATAAAAAAATCTGACGTTTCCAGCTTCAATAGTCATTGACAAAATTAACAATGTCTACACTGTATTTCTGATCAATTTGATGTTATTATAATGGACACAAAATTTGCTTTTCTTTAAAAAACAAGGACATTTCCACGTGACCCCAGACTTTTGAACCGTAGCGTATATATTTACAGTTTTCTGCTGCCAATGACTGGAACAAACTACAAAAATCACTGAAGCTGGAGGCTCACAGATCTCTGCACCTGCACATAGCCCATCTGTTTACAGCCCATCCTACTACCTCATCCCCATACTTTATTTATTTATTAATCTCGCACTTTTGCACCCCAGTATCTCTATTTGCACATTCATCTTATGCACATCTACCATTCCAGTGTTTAATTGCTATATTGTAATTACCTCGCTACCATGGCCTATTTATTGCCCTACCTCCCTTATCTTACCTCATTTGCACTCACTGTATATAGACTTATTTTTTTATTTAAATTTTTCTACTGTATTATTGGCTGTATGTCTGTGTATTCCATGTGTAACTCTTTGTTGTTGTATGTATCAAACTGAACTTGTTCTCAACTAGCCCACCTGGTTAAATAAAGGTAAAATATATATATATATATATATATATATATATATTGCAGAAATCCATTCAGGTGTATTTTGTGGCTTTTGACAAATGTGTTTTAATGATCTAAAGTCGCACTGTTGTTACTGCCTTTGATCACACAGTCCAGTTCAAAGTGAATGATGGCAGGCCGTGTGGCAAATGGCTTATTTGTAGATAGGCCTACTGTAGCTCTGATTGGCTATGGCGCACCGGTCTGCATATACTTTATTTGCTGTAGTGTCTATTAATTGCCCAAACGCATGACCGCTTTCCCACTCATATTGCAATACAATTTTCAAAAATGACTTACTATACGTCATTCCCAAACATTCCATAAATTTCCTAAAATTTTTAAATGACTTTATCTAAGTGCTCGCTTGTCAGAAAATGGAAAAAATTTATTGTCGAAGATTCTTCCTGGGGGTGGATATGAACAGATCTTAATAAGATTCCATGTCACTAAAATGCTGTCAGTTCCAATTTAACTTCCAACTGTAGAAACACATGACTATAATGTTAACCTCTACCTGTAGAAACACGACTATAATTTTAACCTCTACCTGTAGAAACACATGACTATAATGTTAACCTCCACCTGTAGAAACACATGACTATAATGTTAACCTCTACCTGTAGAAACACATGACTATAATTTTAACCTCTACCTGTAGAAACACATGACTATATTGTTAACCTCCACCTGTAGAAACACATGACTATAATGTTAACCTCTACCTGTAGAAACACATGACGATAATGTTAACCTCGACCTGTAGAAACACATGACTATATTGTTAACCTCTACCTGTAGGAACACATGACTATAATGTTAACCTCTATCTGTAGGAACACGTGACTATAATGTTAACCTCTACCTGTAGAAACACATGACGATAATGTTAACCTCGACCTGTAGAAACACATGACTATATTGTTAACCTTCAACTGTAGAAACACATGACTATAATGTTAACCTCTATCTGTAGAAACACATGACAATAATGGTAACCTCTACCTGTAGAAACACATGACTATAATGTTAACCTCTACCTGTCACATCCTGGCCATAGAGAGCCCTCTGGGTTCTCTATGGTGATTTAGGTCAGGACGTTACTAGTGTTTTTTTTTGTCTAGTTGTTGTATATCTATGTTGGTTTTGTGTATGGTTCCCAATTAGAGGCAGCTGATTGTTCATTTTCCCACCTGCATTTGTGGGATATTGTTTTCTTGATAGTGCCTTGGAGCGCTACGATTGTTACGATCAGTTGTTTTCTCTTTCTTGTTTTTGACGTGTCACTGTGAATAAAGCATGTGGAACTCTATGCACGCTGCGCCTTGGTCCAGTTATTTTGAGAACGATCGTAACAGAATATCCCACCTGTCCAGGACCAAGCAGCTTGCAATGAAGGTGAAAGAGAGTTGGACTTGGGAGGAGATCATGGGTAGATGCCAGACCCTTCCTTGGCGGGAGTCGCCGAGGAATAATGGGGGACAGCAACGACGCTGGCGTCTGTGTCCACAAACAGCCTACGGGCAACCCCAAGATTTTTTTTTGGGGGGGGACATGGGGCTGTCGGCCGAGCAGAGGAGAGAGCCAGAGCCTGAATGGGAGACGTTAGAGTTTAGGGAAGGATATCGGAGAGAGGTGTTGGCGAGGAGTATGCTTCAGCGCAGGCGTTTAGATGAGTGTCAGCCCAGCCCGGTACGTCCTGTGCCAGCTCTCCACACTCGCCCTGAAGTGAGTGTCACCAGTCCGGTGCAACCTGTGCCGGCTCCACGCACCAGGCCTCCAGTGTGCCTTCCCAGTCCGATAAGTCCTGTGCCGGCTCCCCGCACTCGCCCTTAAGAGCGTGTCACCAGAACCGTGTCACCAACACATGACTATAATGTTAACCTCTACCTGTAGAAACACATGACTATAATGTTAACCTCTACCTGTAGAAACTCATGACTATAATGTTAACCTATACCTTTAGAAACACATGACTATAATGTTAACCTCTACCTGTAGAAACACATGACTATAATGTTAACCTCTACCTGTAGAAACACATGACTATAATGGTAACCTCTACCTGTAGAAACACATGACTATAATGTTAACCTCTACCTGTAGAAACACATGACTATAATGGTAACCTCTACCTGTAGAAACACATGACTATAATGTTAACCTCTACCTGTAGAAACACGTGATTATAATGTTAACCTCCAACTGTAGAAACACATTAGTGTAGTGTTAACCTCCAACTGTAGAAACACTTGAGTGTAATGTTAACCTACAACTGAAGAAACACAGGAGTGTAATGTTAACCTCCAACTGTAGAAACACTTGAGTGTAATGTTAACCTACAACTGAAGAAACACAGGAGTGTAGTGTTAATCTCCAACTGTAGAAATACATGAGTGTACCTCTACCTGTCTTTGGCACACACAGGTGTGAAGGGAGGAGCCAGTGTGTTGTCCCAGCTTCCAACTCTGTGTTTGGATACACTTGTAGAGGAACCTATACATACCTGGATGTAGCATACACCTGTGGCTAAACGAGAGTCACACACTTAGGCCTAGAGTCAATCATTTCAGCGTTAACCCAAGATAAATGACAACTACATAGCATATCCTTTATTTTGTTTGGGCGAAGTCGGAGCTGTAACTGCATTCATTGGTCATTGTAAACAAACCACACCCATACCTAAATCCCTTCAGTGTTAGTTCAGAGCGAGAAAGTGTAGGCTACAGTTGAAATCGGAAGTTTACATACACTTAGGTTGGAGTCATTAAAACTCAATTTTCAACCACTCCTCAAATGTCTTGTTTATAAACGATAGTTTTGGCAAGTCGGGTAGGACATATTTTTTGTGCATGACTTAAGTCATTTTTCCAACAATTGTTTACAGACAAATTATTTCACTTATAATTCACGGTATCACAATTCCAGTGGGTCAGAAGTTTACATTCACTAAGTTGACTGTGCCTTTAAACAGATTGGAAAATTACAGAAAATTCTGTCATGACTTTAGAAGCTTCTGATAGGCTAATTGACATCATTTGAGTAAATTGGAGGTGTACCTGTGGATGCGTTTCAAGGCCTACCTTCAAACTCAGTGCCTCTTTGCTTGACAACATGGGAAAATCAAAAGAAGTCAGCCAAGACCTCAGACAACTCTGGTTCATCCTTGGGAGCAATTCCCAAACGCCTGAAGGTACCACGTTCATCTGCACAAACAATAGTACGCAAGTATAAACCCCATGGGACCAAAGCAGCCGTCATACCGCTCAGGATGGAGACGCATTGTGTCTCCTAGCGATGAACGTACTTTGCGAAAAGTGCAAATCAATCCCAGAACAACAGCAAAGGACCTTGTGAAGATTCTCGAGGAAACAGGTACAAAAGTATCTATATCCACAGTAAAACGAGTCCTATATCGACCCAACCTGAAAGGCCGCTCAGCAAGGAAGAAGCCACTGCTCCAAAACCGCCAAAAAAAGCCAGACTACGGTTTGCAACTGCACATGGGGACAAAGATCGTACTTTTTGGAGAAATGTCCTCTGGTCTGATGAAACAAAAATAGAACTGTTTGGCCATAACAATCTTCGTTATGTTTGGAGGTAAAAGGGGAGGCTTGCAAGCCGAAGAACACCATCGCAACTGTGAAGCACGGGGGTGGCAACATCATGTTGTGGGAGTGCTTTGCTGCAGGATGGACTGGTGCACTTCACAAAATAGATGGCATCATGAGGAAGGACAATTATGTGGATTTATTGAAGCAACATCTCAAGACATCAGTCAGGAAGTTAAAGCTTGGTCGCAAATGGGTCTTCCAAATGGACAATGACCACAAGCACACTTCCAAAGTTGTGGCAAAATGGCTTAAGGACAACAAAGTCAAGGTGTTGGAGTGGCCATCACAAAGCCCTGACCTCAATCCGATAGAAAATGTGTGGGCAGAACTGATAAAGCGTGTGCGAGCAAGGAGGCCTATAAACCTGACTCAGTTACACCAGCTCTGTCAGGAGGAATGGGCCAAAATTCACCTAACTTATTGTGGGAAGCTTGTGGAAGGCTACCCGAAACGCTTGTATGTAAACTTCTGACCCACTGGGAATGTGATGAAAGAAATAAAAGCTGAAATAAATCATTCTCTCTAATATTATTCTGACATTTCACATTCTTAAAATAAAGTGGTGATCCTAACTGACCTAAGACAGGACATTTTTACTAGGATAAAATGTAAGGAATAGTGAAAAACTGAGTTTAAATGTATTTGGCTAAGGTGTATGTAAACTTCCGACTTCAACTGTATATAGAAATAATGACACTCAAATCTAAAATAATTTAACCCAATAATAAGGATGTACAGTATGTAATCTAGGTGTAGCTCTTTCCTGCAGTCAAATGACCTTGTGTCCTCATGGGTGGAATGTTATTAATGTTACACCTCCGACAGTGCCCAAACAAAGGGCTAGATTCAATGCACCTTTTTAAAGACCACATTCACGGTAAGCGTTGTATTTGCCAGCTCAATTGGAAATTACTTTAAATCTAAATCGCTCTATAACGCAAAATTACTTTAAATGTCAATTGTGCTATATCTCATTTTAAAGGCGCATTACGCAGAAATCTCTCCGCCATTTCCTGGTTGCTAAAATTCTAAAAGTTTGCCTAATTTTAGTTTATGTGACAAAACAAGAAAGTATAGTGTAGAGAATCATTGTACCACCTAAACCGTTGTGAAATATATTTTTCATAACCAAAAATATTGTATTTGTAGCTGTTTGAGCTGGTGTACACACAGAACAGATCTACCGAGACCCAATTGAGTTGTTTGGCAGCCATATTGGAAAAAGGATTCTGTGGGGTAAATGCATGAATTCTGTGATGGCCCTGCATTTACAAATCTTTAAAAAACTGTTCTAGCTGTGTGTGTGTGTGCAATTTGGTGCCTCTATCACAAGTTACAATCCAAAAACATAGCTGCCCCATTACATAGAATTCTATGGCTAAGCTCCCAACATTCTAAAGTCAATGGCACAATATAGTTGTAGCTGGTGCTTTCAAAGTTTGTTATATTATATATCATTTGAAAAGTAATTTCATGACCATTCAGCACCTCTTGTCAAACAAAGTTTAAAATGTATCAGAGTTTCTTTTTTAAAGCCATTTAAATAGGTAATTCTGATATGTACCCTAGAGTTCTGTTAACCTGAACATTCTGAAAATATGTCTGATGGATAGCTGTGAATCTAAGCTTTCCAATGATATATGCTTAAAGGGTATAAGTGAGCAATAACCTATTGTATAGGGACATTGTTTGTCAAAGGATTAAATCCCTATGGGAAAATGAATGGCATGGAGGGATGAAGAAAGAGTGATAACACACAGAAAACTGCCATCGCTGCACTGCTGTCACACATTTCCCAACTCTGGGGACATAGACTTTCAAATAAATCACTATGAGACATTGTCAGCCGAAGTGAAGCCGACGACCCAAATTTGGGAGTCTGGCTCATGTACTACAAGGACCTACACTATACAGTGCATTCGGAAAGTATTCAGAACCCTTTACTTTTTCCACATTTTGTTACATTACAGCCTTATTCTAAAATGGATTACATCGTTTTTTTTCCCCTCATCAATGCACACACAATACCCCATAATGATAAAGCAAAACAATTATTTTTGTGTAAATTTATTACAAATAAAACAAATATATATCACATTTACGTAAGTATTCAGGTCCTTTACTCAGTACTTTCTTGAAGCACCCTTGGCAGCGAATACAGCCTAGAGTCTTCTTGGGTATGACACTCCAAGCTTGGCACACCTGTATTTGGGGAGTTTCTCCCATTCTTCTCTGCAGATCCTCTCAAGCTCTGTCCGGTTGGATGTGGAGTGTTGCTGCACAGCTATTTTCAGGTCTCCCCACAGCATGACGCTGCCACCACCATGCTTCACCATAGGGATGGTGTCAGGTTTCCTCCAGACGTGACGCTTGGCATTCAGGCCGAATAGTTCCATCTTGGTTCATCAGACCAGAGAATCTTGTTTCTCAGGTCTTCTGGTGCCTACTGGCAAACTCCAAGAGGGCTGTCATGTGCCTTTTACTGAGGAGTGGCTTCTGTTTGGCCACTCTACCGTAAAGGCCTGATTGGTGGAGTGCTGCAGAGATGGTTGTCCTTCTGGAAGGTTCTGGAGCTCTGTTAGAGTGACCATTGGGTTCTTGGTCACCTCCCTGACCAAGGCCCTTTTCCCCCGATTGCTCAGTTTGGCTGGGCGGCCAGCTCTAGGAAGAGTCTTGGTGGTTCCAAACATCATCCATTTAAGAATGATGGAGGCCACTGTGTTCTTGGGGACCTTCAATGCTGCAGAAATGTTTTGGTACCATTTCCAAGATCTGCGCCTCGACACAATCCTGTCTCGGAGCTCTACGGACAGTTCCTTCAACGGCATGGCTTGGTTTTTGCTTTGTCAACTGTGGGACCTTATATAGACAGGTGTTTGCCATTCCAAATCATGTCCAATCAATTGAATCCAATCAAGTTCTAGAAACATCTCAAAGATGATCAATGGAAACAGGATGCGCCTGAGCTCAATATATTTTGAGTCTCATAGCGAAGGGTCTTAATACTTACTAAAAAAAGTTTTTTCTGTTTTCTATGTTTAAAACATTTGCAAACATTTCAAAAAACCTGTTTTGGATTTGTCATTATGGGGTAATGTGTGTAGATTGATGAGGATTGTTTTTATTGAATCCATTTTAGAATAAGGCTGTAACGTTACAAAATGTGGAAAAGACAAAGGGTATGAATACATTCCGAAGGCAATTTTTGGACACCCCTTCAAATTAGTTGATTTGGCTATTTCAGCCACACCCGTAGCTGAAAGGTGCATAAAATCGAGCACACATTCATGCAATCTCCATAGACAAGCTTTGGCAGTAGAATCGCCTTACTGAAGAGCTCAGCGACTTTCAACATGGCACCATCATAGGATGCTACCTTTCCAACGAGTCAGTTCTTCAAATTTCTGCCCTACTACACTTGCCCCGGTCAAGTGTAAGTCCTGTTTTGCGAAGTGGAAACGTCTATGTGCAACAAGCGACCGCCAAGTGCTGAAGCGCGTAGCGCATAAAAATTGTCTGTCCTTGTTTGCACTTACTACTGAGTTCCAAACTGCCTCTGGAAGCAACGTCAGCACAATAACTATTCGTCGGGAACTTCATTAAATGGGTTTCTATTGCCTAGCAGTCGCACACAAGCCTAAGATCACCATAAGTAATGCCAAGCGGTGTAAAGCTCGCCGCCATTGGACTCTGAGCAGTGGAAACGCGATCTCTGGAGTGATGAATCACGCTTCACCATCTGGTAGTCCAACGGACAAATCTGGGTTTGGCAGATGCCAGGAGAATGCTACCTGCACCAATGTATGGTGCCAACTATAAAGTTTGTTGGAGGGATAATGGTCTGGGGCTTTTTTTCATGGTTCAGGCTAGGCCCCTTAGTTCCAGGGATGGGAAATCTTAACGCTACAGCATAAAGTGACATTCTAGACAATTCTGTGCTTCCAACTTTGTGGCAACAGATTGAGGAAGGCTATTTCCTGTTTCAGCATGACAATGCGAGGTCCATACAGAAAAAGTTTGACGAGCAGGTGTCCAAATACTTTTATATTAAATATTAAACATTTTAGGAATGATCTTATCAATGATTATTTCATACTCCATATTTACAAATGTGGGAGTAATGAAAAAAATAAAATAAATGTTAGTAAATGCCTTATACATGGTTTATTACTGAATGTAATTATAAAGTCTTACCAGGGGTTGTCTGTTTGGTAACTATGTTATAAGAAAAAACCCAATGATTGTCCAAAACATTTGACTTATTAGATGTGGATGTCATGTACATATTGTGAAATGTGTTAAAATAGGTTTAATGGAAGGGGGGGAAAGTGTAATACAAGCCATGGCACACACTGGACGGTATCCAAAAGTGTATCGTCAGCGTGAGGCCTGTCAGACAAACGTGTCATCTGACACCCACACAAATCTGAGGAGGAATCAAGACAAAGCTTTCTCTCCCTGTTCTTCTCCCCCTCTTTCTTTTTTTCTGTTTCTCTATCGTTCTCTCTCTCTCTCTCTCTATTCCTCTCACTCTCTCTCGCTCTCTACCCTTCTCTACCTCTGTCCATCTTCTTTCTCCCTCTCCATCCCCTCTCTCCATCTCCTCTTCCTCCATCTCTCCTCTGATCCCTCTGTTCCCCCGTATGTCTGAGGGGGATTTGTGACAGAACAGACAGCAGACAGATGTGTGTGTTTTTTTTGTCTTTGCTCTCTTCGTTCCTCCACAGCACAGAGACACAGCGGCGTTAGCTTGGCTCTTCCCTCTGTCTGTCTGTTTGTTTAAGGGGATTACCACCTGGCTCTCTAGGGGCACTGACCTTGTCTCTCTCTGAGATGTGGACCTAGAACGACCAAGACGGCCTGGAGAAGCAGCAGAAGCTGCAGCACACCACATGAGAAAAGCTGATAAACCGTTACAATTCTGAGGCATGACGAGTCGACCACTGAGTCCTATGTGATCTTCCCATGCGTTCAGGGTTGCAGGCACAGCAGCACACCTGAATCAAGACTGCACATTGATTTAAGGCACATGCGTGATGGCACTCTCAGCATCCCCAGTCCTCCCGGGTGTCATTAAACACATGAGAGTGCTTTCATGTTTTTGGTCTCATTGTCACGATCTTCAAGGACCGACCAAGGCGCAGCGTGCCGGGTTGAGAAAAACATGTTTATTTAAGTTGAACTCACCAATGAACAAAGATCGGACATGAACTGTGTAGCGCATAGACACATACACAAACTACAAACAAAGTTAACTTCCCACAAAGACAGGAGAGAAAAAGGGCTACTTAAGTATGGTTCCCAATCAGAGACAACGATAGACAGCTGTCCCTGATTGAGAGCCATACCCGGCCAAAAACAAAGAAATACAAAATAGAACATAGAATGCCCACCCCAACTCACACCCTGACCAAACCAAAATGAGACATAAAAAGGCTCATACAGGTCAGGGTGTGACACTCATGGGAATAACAAGGCACTAGTTCCATGTCCTTTCCCTTATGCTGTTGTATTCACTGCATCTTTCTCTTCCTTTATGGAATCATCCAATTGCATTTCAAACGCTTTTAGTTATCGTGAGGTATGACAATTGGTTTCATCTCCCGGGATAAATCATGCACATTTATGCATAACATGGCATGACGTAAAATATGATTTGCGTAAACGTACATGTGCCGAGGAAATTCCCAAGTCATTTCGCCAAACAAGCTGAATGGAATAATATGCCCTAAAGGAGATTTTGCTTGAAAATTGCTCCTCCATTTCCCAGCTGAACTTCGACAGCTCTTTTGGAGCAGCAGAGGGGGATTGGGTTTCCCGATGATTGTAGTATCCGGAATAACGGCAGTGTTGAGCTTGTGGGAGGAATATTACAGACTGGATGGAGAATTTCCTCCCTTGTTCAGTCACCTTGATGATCAAAGCCCTCTATCCTTTGAACACTGTGTGTATGTGTGTGTGTGTGTGTGTGTGTGTGTGTGTGTGTGTGTGTGTGTGCACCTCTACCCTAAGTACCCACAGGCATGTTATATACTGCTCAAACTCTCACGCTGAGAGATATGTATCCATGGCTGGCTAAACCATAGGCAAAAGCAATGAGCCATAGGGTTGGGTTACTGCCAGGTCCCCTTGTAAGAACTGTTGGGGGCTAGCAGAGGGGAGCATGTTCTAGAAAAAAGGAGCGTGGAATAAGCAACAACTGTCATAGATAATAGTAGTGTAAATGAGGAGTGTATCAGTTCTGATACTCCATGTGAAACACATCTCCAGTAATGAGGGAATGATTTAAATTTTGAATGGATCACAGAATGTGGTGATGGTGTGCTAGCCTAGGCTTAAAGCGATTCTTCGGTACTTTTGTAAACTTTTAAGCTGATAGTTCTGAAAGTAGCATTCATGAGCCAAAAGTGCCCCCCCTCGAAAATTGTGTACAACTGTACGTCACATACTGTATGTGCTCTCTCGGTCTGCTATGTGTGCATCTTTCTAGCTGTCACTCAAATGGTGAGGAGCTGAAGCTCATTTACAAGAACTCTAATCGCTAAGGGGGGCTGACCCATGTGGGGGGAAATGTAGGGAAATAGTGCAGCACAGCTTCCAGAGTAAAAACATTTTCTTTCAAACTAATTGCGTTAAAACAGTAATTCTCCTCATAGATCATGAACTACACATGATGGGAGGTTTAAAAAAAAAGTTAGTAGTTCCTGTAGTCTTTAAGGGAATTGGTCTTAGACATGGATTGTATACACATGCAGTAGCATTGCACTAACCAGGGCCATGTCCTAAATGGTACCATATACCCTATGTAGGGTGAAGGGTGCCATTTGGGATGCAGACTATATACAGTGTACACTGAGTGTATAAAACATTAGGAACACCTGCTCTTTCCATGACATGGACTGACCAGGTGACTGCAGGTGAAAGACAGGATCACTTATTGATGCACAGGTTAAAGAAGGATTTTTAAGCCTTGAGACAATTGAGACATGGATTGTGTATGCGTCCAAATCAGAGGGTGAATGGGCAAGACAAAAGATTTAAGTGTCTTTGAACAGGGTATGGCAGTAGGTGCCAGGTGCACTGGTTTGTGTCAAGAACTGCAACGCTGCTGGGGTTTTCACGCTCAACAGTTTCCCTTGTGTTTCAAGAATGGTCCAGCACCCAAAGGACATCCAGCCATCTTGACACACCTGTGGGAAGCTTTGAAGTCAACATGGGCCAGCATCCCTGTGGAATGCTTTCAACACCTTACAGTCCATGCCCCAATGAAATGGGCAGAAAAGGGACGGGGGGGTGGGGGATGTACAACTCAATATTGTGTTGTACACTCAGTGCATGTGATTTAGTTCCATGGCTGAACTGACGTCCCCTGGCTGGTCCGACTGAGCTAGCTAGGCTGCTTTACCTTCTTCTCCAGACCACCACGGAACTTGTCAAACACTAATTAGGAAGCTTATTGGAATACAACAGCAATCTATATCCATATAATGGGTTGGTAGAGAGTGAGACGGGTTGCTTGGCAACATCTAATCATTGTTGATGGTTATTCAATCTCACTTAGCAACTGGATGGCTGGTTGACCAATGATGCTCATAGGCAAGGCCAGATAGATTGCTATTGACTGGCTCTCACAGTCCATTGAGCCAATTAAAGTGAATTACAGTAAGATGGCCACCGTTGGGCGCCACCCAGACCTTAAAGCATGCTGGGACAGCTTCCCACAGAGAGGTATAGCCAACTTGAGGTATAACAATACCCTTCAATGGAATAGTAGATGTTCATGACTTTTGCCCTCAAAGTTCATACAAAATACAAACAAAAAAGCCTGTATACTGCAGAGATAATACTTAGACAGGTGCGGAGCTAGTCTCAGTAACAGGTGAACTATACAATGAGTATACAAAACATTACAAATACCTGCTCTTTCCATGACTGACCAGGTGAAAGCAGGTGAAAGCCACAATCCATATTGATGTCACTTGTTAAATCCAACGTGTAGACGAAGAGGAGGAGACAGGTTAAAGAAAGATTTTTAAGCCTTGAGACAATTGAGACATGGATTGTGTATGCGTCCCATTCAGATGGTGAATGGGCAAGACAAAATATTTAAGTGCTTTTGAATGTGGTATGGTACTGTTTCCCGTTTGTATCAAGAATAGTCCACCACCCAATGGACATACAGCCAACTTGACACAATTGTGGGACGAATTGGAGGCAACATGGGCCAGCATCTCTGTGGAATGATTTCGACACCTTGTAGAGTCCATGCCCCGACAAAATGAGGCTGTTCTGAGTGCAAAGGGAGGTACAACTCAATATTAGGAAGGTGTTGCTAATGGTTTGTCCACATATTTACGGAGGTAGGCGCAGATCAGAAGAAGGTTACAGCAGGTTACAGCCGGTTACAGCAGAACAAAACAGGCTTTTCAGTTCATCACAATGAAAAGGTGTTGTCACTTTCCTTATTATTCATACTTTTATTGAGTGCTCCGAGGCCAGCCCAGATTAACTGATACATCCTGTACATAAATCCTTTGGCTAGATGTATTTTCCTATTGGTGTTGTTTGTGTTCTATCTCCGCTGTATACATTCATGCATATTCATGATTCTATTCTATATTTGATGTGTTTTAAGCCTGCGAGGGTTACAAAGTGCTTCAAAAGGCCCTCTGCTGCTTTCCCCTGTATGTTCTATGGAATATTTACATAAAACGATAGGAGCAAGTTCTCAGTATTTTTCATCTGCTTACTCGTGCCTTTGTGATTTCCTGTCAACAGTATAGCATACGTGCATCTCCATGCGTGTGTGTGTGTGTGTGTGTGACTGAGAGCATACACCTGTGGTATGTCATCCTTTATTAATTGAAAAGTCCCAATTGAGTGATGCCAAACAGGTGATATTCATGCTTAGATTGGCTAACAGTAGCCTCTTACCCTAAACCTTGAATATCACTGTTTCAACCTACTCATATTTTTAGATTCTTCAAATAGCCACCCTTTGCCTTGATGATAGTTTTGCACACTTTTGGCATTCTCTCAACCAGCTTCACCTGGAATGCTTTTCAAACAGTCTTGAAGGAGTTCCCACATATGCTGAGCCCATGTTGGCTGCTTTTCCTTCACTCTGCGGTGCAACTCATCCCAAACCATCTCAATTTGGTTGAGGTCGGGGGATTGTGGAGGCCAGGTCATCTGATGCAGCACTCCATCACTCTCCTTCTTGGTAAAATAGCCCTTACACAGCCTGGAGGTGTGTTGGGTCATTGTCCTTTGAAGAATAAATGATAGTCCCACTAAGCCCAAACCAGATGGGATGGCGTATCGCTGCAGAATGCTGTGGTAGCCATGCTTGTTAAGTGTGCCTTGAATTCAAAATAAATCACAGATAGTGTCACCAGCAAAGCACAACCCACACCATAACACCTCCTCCTCCACGCTTTACGGTGGAAAATACACAAGCAGAGATCATTCGTTCACCCACACCACGTCTCAGAAAGACACGGCGGTTGGAACCAAAACTCGCCAATTTGGACTCCAGACCAAAGGACAAATTTCCACCAGTCTAATGTCCATTGCCTGTGTTTCTTGGCCCAAGCAAGTCTCTTCTTATTATTGGTGTCCTTTAGTAGTGTTTTCGTTGCAGCAATTTGACCATGAAGACCTGATTCACGCAGTCTCCTCTGAACAGTTGATGTTGAGATGTGTCCATTACTTGAGCTCTGTGAAGCATTTATTTGGCCTCAAATTTCTGAGGCTGGTAACTCTAATATCCTCTGCTGCAGAGGTAACTCTGGTTCTTCCATTCCTGTGGTGGTCCTCATGAGAGCCAGTTTCATCATAGCGCTTGATGATTTATGCGACTGCACTTGAAGAAACGTTCAAAGTTGAAATATATTCCGGATTGACTGAACTTCATGTCTTAAAGTAATGATGGACTGTGCTTATTTGAGCTCTTCTTGCCATATTATGGACTTTGTATTTTACCAAATAGGGCTATCTTTTGTATACCCCCCCAAATTCTCACAACACAACTGATTGGCTCCAACCCATTAAGAAGGAAAGAAATTCCACAAATTAACTTTTAAGAAGGCACGCCTGTTAATTGAAATTAATTCCAGGTGACTACCTCATGAAGCTGGTTGGGAGAATGCCAAGAGTGTCAAAGCTATCATCAAGGCAAAGGGTGGCTATTTGAAGAATATCAAATATAAAATATCTCTTGATTTGTTTAAAACTTTTTTGGTTTCTACATGATTCCACATGTGTTATTTCATAGTTCTGATATATTCACTATTATATGTAGAAAATGTAGAAAATATAAAAATAAAGAAAAACCCTTGAATGAGTAGGTGTGTCCAAACTTTTGACCAGTAGTGTATCCTCAGACTATTTATCCAACCCAAGTATATGCACTATTTTGATTTCATCTTCAAGTCATAACCTTAATCTAAAACCAAGCTCATATTTTGCATTGCAAAACCTCGGTTTATGTGTGTGACTCACAACCTTTTTTGGTCAACAAAAACAGAAATACATTACTATCATATCCTGTCCCATTCTACCTTCCTCCTCCTATTAACTGTCATGTGAGCCTGTCTGCTGCATCTCTCGGGTAATTGCACTCTGGGGCTCTCTGGCATCCTTCACAGTGAGAGTAGACACAGTCCCTTAAAAAGTGCCAACTGAGAGAAGACATGCATATTAAGTGAAGACGTGTTCCAGACATGGGTTCAAATACTATTTGAACTCAATTCAAATACTCTAGCTAGACTTGATTGAGCTTGCCTGGTAAATGAAACCAATGGAATAGTCTATAATATCTGACAGTCCAGGCAGAGTGAGGCAAACACTACAAGTATTTTAAATAAACACCCAGGTGGGTTGTGTCCCTATAAACAAACAGGTGGGTTGTGTCGTTAAAAACACACAGGTGGGTTGTGTCCCTATAAACAGACAGGTGGGTTGTGTCCCTATAAACACCCAGGTGGGTTGTGTCCCTATAAACACCCGGGTGGGTTGTATCCCTATAAACACCCGGGTGGGTTGTGTCCTTATAAACACCCAGGTGGGTTGTGTCCCTACAAACAGCTGTGTCACCACATGGAGGAAACAGACTCACGACACAGTCTCTTAATTAGCCTCTGTGGGTCAAGATAATCTTGTGTGTGTGTGTCTGTGTGCGTGTGTCTGTGTCTGTGTCGTGCTGATACTTGAGTCACTAGTCTATATACTGTACCACAAATCTCATTTACATTTACGGTCTTTGCAGGCTGCAACATTATATATTCAGTGTCTCCTAAATGAATGAAATGATCTGTTTGAATAATGATTAGGCTTCTTCATTGAGATAGAAAGGCAGAGAGGGGGGAAGGAAAAGTCTGTTTTATAATGATATCATAAACACACAGTAGTGCCAGTGCAGCAGCGGAGGATGTGCATCGCAGCTTTAATTGGCTGGAATCAAATCAAATTTGATTTGTCACATGCACCGAATACAACTGTATACTTTTCAGTGAAATGCTTGCTTTTGTAAATAGTAGCACAATAACGGAGATTTATACAGGAAGTACCAGTACCAGATCAATGTGAAGCTATATACAGGGAGTACCAGTACCAGATCAATGTGGAGCTATATACAGGGAGTACCAGTACCAGATCAATGTGGAGCTATGTACAGGGAGTACCAGTAGCAGATCAATGTGAAGCTATATACAGGGAGTACCAGTACCATATCAATGTGGAGCTATGTACAGGGAGTACCAGTAGCAGATCAATGTGAAGCTATATACAGGGAGTACCAGTACCAGATCAATGTGAAGCTATATACAGGGAGTACCAGTAGCAGATCAATGTGGAGCTATATACAGGAAATACCAGTACCAGATCAATGTGCAGATGTGCGAGGTATTAGAGGTAGATACAGTATTTAGGGTAAAGTGACTAGACATCAGGCTAGATATAATAAAGTATTTGAGGTAGATCTGTACATGAAGGCAGGGTAAAGTGACTAGGCATCAGGATAGATAATAATTTGAGTAAAATAAATAACAGGGCAGCAGCAGCAAATGATGAGTATGAAAGTGTGTGTGAGCATGTGTATATCTGTGTAAGTTTGTGTGGTGTCGGTATGCGTGTTTGTGTATATGTAGTGTATGTGAATGTGTGTATATATAGTCTAGTGAGTATGTGTAGGATCAGTGCAAGAAAGAGTCAGTGCAGATAGTTTGGGTACCATTAATTGACTATTTAGCAAACTGGCTCTAACCAGAATAGAAAGGAGACTGGTAGGCCCGGGTGCACAACTGAGCAAGAGGACAAGTACATTAGAGTGTCTAGTTTGAGAATAAGACGCCTCACAAGTCCTCAACTGGCAGCTTCATTAAATAGTACCCGCAAAACACCAGTCTCAACGTCAACAGTGAATAGTAGACTCTGGGATGCTAGCCTTCTAGGCAGAGTTGCAAAGAAAAAAACATATCTCAGATTGGCCAATAAAAATAAAATATTACGATGGGCAAAGGAACACCGACACTAGACTGTCACGACCGTCGGAATGAGCGGACCAAAATGCAGCACGTGTGCCATTCCACATGTTTAAAAGAAATTGTGGAACGTACAAATATGCAATAAACAAAATAAAGAAAACACGACGATCAATATAAACTGTGTGGAACACAACACACACAGTCAAACGTACATACAGACATTCAATAACCCACAATCTAAATGGTGAAAAGAACAAACATATATGGTCCCCAATTAGAGGTAACGACAATCAGCTGCCTCTAATTGGGAACCATCAAAACCAAACATAGAAATACAAAACCTAGAAACAAAACCCCTCCTGACCTAAACACAAATGATTAGCCAGCCGGCTATCCCAGGCCAGGACGTGACAGTACCCCCATCCCCCCAAAGGCGCGGACTCCGACAAAAAGTCAATAGGGAGGGTTTTTGGGTGGGTCTTTTCACTTTTGGTGGTGGCTCCGGTGCGGGCCGTGCTGGCCCGAGAGGACGCACCGGGGCGTGGAGCTGGAACAGGAGTCATCGGACTCGGGAGACGCACAGTGGACCTGATGCGTGAAGCAGGAACAGGTCGTGCCGGGCTCTGACGGCGCACAGTGGACCTGATGCGTGAAGCAGGAACAGGTCGTGCCGGGCTCTGACGGCGCACAGGGGACCTTATGCGTGGAGCAGGAACAAGTTGTGCCAGGCTCTGAAGGTGCACAGGAAACTGTGGAGCAGGAACAGGAGTCATCGGACTAGTCTCACGAACCTCTGTGGAAGTGCAAAGGAAAGATGGTACAGGACGCCCCGGACTGGAAGAGCACACTGCAAGCATTTCTCCTTTGCACATCTCCCAAAACTCCATTAAACCTCCCCTCTCCGGCGTAGGTCCCACCGGACTGCTGACACTCCCCTCAAAGCTAGTAAGGAGAGCTGGCACTGTACGCACAGGGCTGTGGAGGCGCACTGGAACCTGGGTGAGTGGATCCGGCGTAGCTCTCTCCGGATTTACGACACGCACCTCTGGGCGAGTGTGAGGAGCTGGCTCAGGAAGTATCGGGTTGGAGAAACACACTGCAGGTCTGGTGCGTAATGCCGGCGGATGTCCCACAGGACTGACGACACGCACCTCTGGGCGAGTGCGGGGAGCTGGCGCAGAATGTATCGAGCTGGACAGACGCTCCTCTTGGCGCCTGAGCTGCAGCTCCCTCCCTCTCCATATCCTCCTTGAACTCCTGATCATACCTTCATAGGGACTCTGGCTCTCTCCTCCGCTCACCCGATAGCCCCATGTGCCCCCCCCCAAAAAAAAAATCTTGGGGCTGTCTCTGGGCTGCATGGGTCCGCGGTCCCTGGCGCCGTTGCTGTGGCCCTGGACCCCGATGTCCTGGCTGCTCTTTCTCTCTCCCTTGTGAGTGCTGCCATGGAAAGGTCTCACTGCCCCCCATTATCTCCTCCCAGGTCCTGAACGTTTTCTCCTGCTGCGGGGCGCGCTGCTTGGTCGGTGGGTTATTCTGTCACGACCGTCGGAATGAGCGGACCAAAATGCAGCGCGTGTGCCATTCCACATGTTTAATAGAAATAGTGGAACGTACAAATATGCAATAAACAAAATAAAGAAAACACCACGATCGATATAAACTGACACACACACACACACACACACACACACACACACACACACACACACACACACACACACACACACACACACACACACACACACACACACACACACACACACACACACACACACACACACACACACACACACACACACACACACACACACACACACACACACACACACACACACACACACACACACACACACACACACACACACACACACACACACACACACACACACACACACACACACACACACACACACACACACACACACACACACACACACACACACACACACACACACACACACACACACACATTCAAACGTACTTACAGACATTCAATAACCCACAATCTAAATGGTGACAAGAACAAACATATATGGTCCCCAATTAGAAGTAACGACAATCAGCTGCCTCTAATTGGGAACCATCAAAACCAAACATAGAAATACAAAACCTAGAAACAAAAAACCCTCCTGACCTTAACACAAATGATTAGCCAGCCGGCTATCCCAGGCCAGGACATGACATAGACAGAAGAACTCTGCCTAGAAGGCCAGCAACCTGGAGTCGCCTGTTGACGTTGAGACTGGAGTTTTGCGGGTGCTATTTAATGAAGCTGCCAGTTGAGGCATCTCAGAAGAAAGTTCTTTGTTTCTGGCCATTTTGAGCCTGTAATCGAACCCACAAATGCTGATGCTCCAGATACTCAACTAGTCTAAAGAAGGCCAGTTTTATTGCTTCTTTAATCAGACAACAGTTTCAGCTGTGCTAACATAATTGCAAAAGGGTTTTCTAATGATCAGTTAGCCTTTTAAAAAACGTGGATAAGCTAACACTATGTGCCATTGGAACACAGGAGTGATGGTTCATGATAATGGGCCTCTGTACACCTATGTAGATATTCCATTAAATATCAGCCGTTTACAGCTACAATAGTCATTAACAACATTAACAATGTCTACACTCTATTTATGATCAATTATATGTTATTTTAATAGACAAAAAAAAATACACATTTAAAAACAAGAACATTTCTAAGTGAACCCAAACTTTAGAACGGTAGTGTATATATTTAATTAAACATTTTACTTGGCCTTACTACTATTAGCATTGAATGACAGATTCACTACATGGAATAACATCTAAAATAAGTGTCTATCCTATATCTGAGAGATATAATAAAGATCAGGAAACGTGTTATTATATTAACATGTATTTAACCCCTTACTTTTCTCACTAAACAGTCTCCATATATACTGTACTACCAAAATGTTTTTAAACTGGTACCGGGGAACCTTCAGACGAGTCTTGTGAATCTTTATAATTGTTAAGGCATGTAGCCTAGGGCTGGGAAGAAAAAAAATCACTCCAAGAAATTGATAAAGTATGATTTATGCATCTCTCCGTCCGTAATCAGTCTTGCCTCGCCCTGGAACCATCTTGGGGTAGCAAATGAGCAGGGGTTAAATTGTGCTAACCTCTGTCTCGTTAGGAAGTGCAGGGAACGCTATGGCAGCGCCAAATAATCTAAATGTCATTAATAATCTCCACCATTCCATCCACCCTGATCTACTACAGTACCTCCTCTCCCTCTCCCTCTCTCCACCATCCCATCCACCCTGAGATACTACAGTACCTCCTCATCCTCTCCCTCTCTCCACCATCCCATCCACCCTGAGATACTACAGTACCTCCTCTCCCTCTCCCTCTCTCCACCATCCCATCCACCCTGAGATACTAGAGTACGTCATATCCCTCTCCCTCTCTCCACCATCCCATCCACCCTGAGATACTACAGTACCTCATCTCCCTCTCCCTCTCTCCACCATCCCATCCACCCTGAGATACTAGAGTACGTCATATCCCTCTCCCTCTCTCCACCATCCCATCCACCCTGAGATACTACAGTACCTCCTCTCCCTCTCCCTCTCTCCACCATCCCATCCACCCTGAGATACTAGAGTACGTCATATCCCTCTCCCTCTCTCCACCATCCCATCCACCCTGAGATACTACAGTACCTCATCTCCCTCTCCCTCTCTCCACCATCCCATCCACCCTGAGATACTACAGTACCTCATCTCCCTCTCCCGCTCTCCACCACCCCATCCACCCTGAGCCTGCTGGGTCTGGAACACTGCTGCTACCCCCTCTATCTGTGCCTGCCAAAGCATCATCTGGAGCTCCAATGTCTCTCCTCTCCCACCCTGGGCTCACTGAGACACTACTACAGTACCTCCTGTGAAGTGGAGAGGGCCTAGAAATGAGCCCTGGGGGACACCAGTAGTGAGAACAGGTGGTGCAAACAAACATTCATGTAATAACAGAGAGTAGCAGCAACGTAAAAGAGGGGGGGGGTGCAATGCAAATAGTCTGGGTAGCCATTTGATTAGATGTTCAGTAGTCTTATGGCATGAGGGTAGAAGCTGTTGAGAAGCCTCTTGGAACTAGACTTGGTGCTCCGGTACCACTTGCCAGTGCGGTAGCAGAGAGAACAGTCTATGACTAGGGTGGCTGGAATCTTTGACAATTTTTAGGGCCTTCCTCTGACACCGCCTGGTATAGAGCTCCTGGCAGGAAGCTTGGCCCCAGTGATGTACCGGGCCGTACGCACTACCCTCTGTAGTGCCTAGTGGTCGGAGGCCGAGCAGTTGCCATAACAGGCAGTGATCTTCAATACTGAAGAGGTCAGACGGCGCGGACGCTACGCAACAGGACTGTTTTGCTAGCACAGACTGGAATGTATTCCAGGATTAATCCAATGGTATTGTGGAGTATACCACCTCAGTCATAGGCTTCATTAATAAGTGCATCGACGACGTCGTCCCCACAGTGACCGTACGTAGTACATATCCCAACCAGAAGCCATGGATTACTGGCAACATACGCATCGAGCTAAAGGCTAGAGCTGCCACTTTCAAGGAGCGGGACACTAATCCGGATGCCTATGCGAAATCCCGCTATGCCTTCAGACTAACCATCAAACAGGCAAAGTGTCAATACAGAATTAAGATTGAATCCTATTACTCCGGCTCTGATGCTTGTCGGATGTGGCAGGGCTTGAAAACCCCTCCATCCCCCCATCCGTCCCCTCCATCGCCCCTCTATCTCCTCCATCCCCCATATCCCTCCATCCCCCCTCTAACTCCCCTATCCCCCTCTATCCCTCCACCCCCTCTAACCCCTCTATCCCCTCCATCCCCCTCTAACCCCTCTATCCCTCCACCTCCCCCTCTATCCCCTCTATCCTCTCCATCCCCCTCTATCCTCTCCATCCCCCTCTATCCCTCCATCCCCACCTCTAACCCCTCCATCCCCCTCCTTCCCCCCTCTATCCCCCCTCTATCCCTCCATCCCCCTCTAACCCCTCCATCCCCCCTCTATCCCCCTCTATATCCTCCATCCCTCCCTCTATCCCTTCCATCCCCTCTATCCCCTCCTTCCCCTCTATCCCTTCCATCCCCCTCTATCCCCTCCTTCCCCCTCTATCCCCTCCACCCCCTCTATCCCCCTCTATATCCTCCATCCCTCTATCCCTCCATCCCCCTCTATCCCCTCCATCCCCCTCTAATCAATCTACCCCATCTATATCCTCCATCCCCCATCCATCCCCCTTTAACCCTCTATCCCCCCTCTATCCCCTCAATCCCCCTCTATCCCTCAATCCCCCTCTATCCCTTCATCCCCCTCTATCCCTCCACCCCCCCCATCCCTCCACCCTCCCTCTATCCTCTCTATCCCCCTCTATCCTCTCCATCACCCCCTCTATCCCTTCATCCCTCCTCTATCTCTCATCCCCCTCTAACCCCTCGATCCCTCATCCATCCCCTCCTTCCCCCTCTATCCCCCCTCTAACCCTCCATCCCCTCTAACCCTTCTATCCCCGCCTCTAACCACTCTATCCCCTCTATCCCCTCCATTCCCCCTCTATATCCTCCATCCCCCCATCCATTTCCTCCATCCTCCCGTAGTACATATCCCAACCAGAAGCCATGGATTACTGGCAACATACGCATCGAGCTAAAGGCTAGAGCTGCCACTTTCAAGGAGCGGGACACTGATCCGGATGCCTATGCGAAATCCCGCTATGCCTTCAGACTAACCATCAAACAGGCAAAGCGTCAATACAGAATTAAGATTGAATCCTACTACTCCGGCTCTGATGCTTGTCGGATGTGGCAGGGCTTGAAAACCCCTCCATCCCCCCATCCGTCCCCTCCATCGCCCCTCTATCTCCTCCATCCCCCATATCCCTCCACCCCCCCTCTAACCCCTCTATCCCCCCTCCATCCCCCTCTAACCCCTCTATCCCCTCCACCTCCCTCTATCCCCTCTATCCTCTCCATCCCCCTCTATCCTCTCCATCCCCCTATATCCCTCCATCCCCACCTCTAACCCCTCCATCCCCTCCTTCCCCCCTCTCCCCCTCTATCCCCTCCATCCCCTCTATCCCCTCCTTCCCCCTCTAACCCCTCCATCCCCTCTATCCCCCTCTATATCCTCCATCCCTCCCTCTATCCCTTCCATCCCCTCTATCCCTCCTTCCCCCTCTATCCCCTCCTTCCCCCTCTATCCCTCCACCCCCTCTATCCCCCTCTATATCCTCCATCCCTCCCTCTATCCCTTCCATCCCCTCTATCCCCTCCTTCCCCCCTCTATCCCCTCCACCCCCTCTATCCCTCCACCCTCCCTCTATCCTCTCTATCCCCCTCTATCCTCTCCATCACCCCCTATCCCTTCATCCCTCCTCTATCTCTCATCCCCCTCTAACCCCCTCTATCCCCCTCTATATCCTCGATCCCTCATCCATCCCCTCCTTCCCCCTCTATCCCCCCTCTAACCCCTCCATCCCCCTCTATCCCTTCTATCCCCGCCTCTAACCACTCTATCCCCCTCTATCCCCTCCATCCCTCCTCTAACCCCTCTATTCCCCCTCTATATCCTCCATCCCCCCATCCATTTCCTCCATCCTCCCTCTATCCCCTCTATCCCTCCATCTCCCCTCTAACAACCTCTAGCCCCCTCTATCCCCTCCACCCCCCATCTATCCCCTTCATCCCCACTTTCCTCTCCACCCCCTCTATGCCCCTCCCCTCTCCAACTATCCTCTCCACCCTCTCACACATATGATTATGTTATATATAGGCATATTATGCATGTTATGTTTTTATAGCTACCATGAAGTGGCGGTTATGGAGAGCCATCCCCCAGAGGTTCTGAATAGTTTTTCACCTATATCACCTCTCTACTGCTGTATAGCACTTCTTATTGGTTACATCAGCAGCCTCTCATACAGAGAGGGGATTTTAATTTAGCCGTTGTTCTTACGAAGCGATTCTGTCCCCGAGACATCACTAGAGGTGCTTTGAAATATGATGTACTGCATATGGTGTTCAGGATGTGATGACAAGATTCAATTTAACAGAATTGCATTTCCTTTTCACATATATTTCATGAAATATGTGTGAAACGTTTCTAGGCTACATTCCAATAACAATACTAGAATGCCTACATTGCATTGCTTTTAAACTAAATGGCATGGAAGTGTGGATATTGCAACAGACCCATGTACTGTAAATACTTGTACTAAAAAACAATATATCATTTTAAAATAATGTAGCTGATAATTGTACAAGAAACAAGCCTGCACCTTCATGTTCCATGCTGAGATATAATTTTTATAGCTATACTATAACCTACTACATCTATTTCCATATGGTAATTGAATTATATTTCCATAGTTATTCAAGTAATGGAGCATTGGTATCGCATTGGGATCTGATAGATGTCATTTAGCCACCCAACAGATGACTGTCTTTCAGTCAGAAAGTATGGACTAATGTGGAGGAGACCTACCGGCGTGACAACCATTAAGTTCAAGTGTGGCTTTCAACTTGTCGGTCAAATATTCTCATTATCAATCATTGGCCTGTGACAGACAGCGGCTGGCTGGGGGCGGTTTTGTCAATCATACACATGACACTGTGAGAGTGGTTCGCTTGGCCCTGGATGACAGCTGGATGAGCTCTCTGTGTGGCCCATGGAAATAAACTGGCTAGAGCAAAATGGCTGCCGGGGGCCACCCATCATGGAACATCAAACATGAATGGGACCGTCCGTTCTAGTCAGTCTATTTCTATGGCCCTCGATGACACGAGCATGCCTGCTCATAGAATTAGAAGTACTCCCATGGATACGTTCTCACAGATCATTGACTTGAATGGGAATGTCCATTGTAGTAATATTTCCATCACCCAGCTCTCATTGCAGAGGGAGAAGATATATAATGTGATTGATTGGTTCGCTGGTTTATTCATGATCAACTGACAGATCTATTGGTTGATTGGTTCATGCCTGTATTTATCCTTGCTCATTTCGTTGGTGTTCGGTTTAAGTTTCATTAGTACTGCATGAACAGTAGCCTAAAGTTACAGTTGAGCACACATTTTCATAGAAAGGTAAGATGAGATAAGATTCATTTTATTATTCCTGAAGGGAAATTGGTCCATCATATTTTGTTGTTGTTTAGGAATCCTTACCAGGTATGTATTGTGCACTTACACAAGCATCGCCTGAATCAACCTGGCCGTGTAGGGTTGGGAAGTCCCTATCACATCTGCACCATCTGCTATGACTTAATACTGACGAGTTAAAGCCTCCATCTCCTCCATTCCGGTCGCTGTACACAGACAATTGAATGCGCGAACACACACACACACACACAAGAGGCATGAGCGACACACACTCACTCTCACACTCAGGCATATGTCCCCCCCACCCCCCCACACACACACAGTCGGTGTCCTCTCCCAGAGGTGAGGGTTAATCCCTCTAGCTATCCTTCCATTAAAGCAGCACTATCCGCCCGCCTTTCATTCACCAGACCGTAGCCGGATCGTTAATCAGGGTGACCTTTTGACAAGGTATACGGCTCAGCTTAGGTAGCCATTTTGTGCCCCTCTCTCCTCTTTGTTATGCCATTGGTCCAATATGTGTCGCTCCATAATGGCAGGTCAGGAGAAAAACAATGTGGGTGTTGTTGTTAGTGCTGATGAGATTAGTGGTGCAGGAGAGAGAGATTGAATAGAGAGCGCAAGAGAGACAGAGAGAGAGACAGAGAAAGAGACAGAGAGAGAGAGAGACAGAAAGAGAGAAAATGAGCGAGAGAGAGAGAATAAGAGAGAGACCGCCCGTGGTTTCCTCAGACAGACAGAGGTTTGTGTCCCAAATGGCAGCTTATTCCCTATGCAGTGCACTACTTTTGACCATGGCCCATAGGGAATAGGGTGCCACTATATAGGGACTAGGGTGCCATTTGGTAGACCCTAAAACCATCAGTGTCGACTGGGATAGCAACAGCTGGAGCAGGGATCTCAGTCTACTGTAATACAGTGTGTCATCATCTATTCTGTCTTTCTATTGGTGATGGTTGTGTCAGCTGTTCTGAATGCTTTAGATTACAGCACTGTGACAGTTAATCACAGAATTGGAGTGTAATTCTATTTCCAGGAATGGAATCTAATTCTGTTCCTTTCAGTCCAATTTCTGGGTTTGCGTGTCTGCGCCATCTTAAAAAACGTTAAGATGTCGCCAACAGATACGGCAGCTCTGCTTCTAGCTCCTACAAGCATTTCGTAACACCCGCAATAACATCTGCTCAATATGTGTATGTGACCAATACAATTTGATATATTTGTAGCTGTTTGTGTCTGTGTGTTTGTGTCTATGTGTATTGTGTTTGAGAGTCGCTGTTTTCCTGGGTATATGTGGGCGGCAGGGTAGCCTAGTGGTTAGAGTGTGGGACTATCCCCGAGCTGACAAGGTACAAATCCCCGAGCTGACAAGGTACAAATATGTCGTTCTGCCACTGTTCCTAGGCCGTCATTGAAAATAAGAATTTGTTCTTAACTGACTTGCCTAGTAAAATAAAAATTGTTGTGTGAGTATTTTTTTTTTTACCTTGATGTTACCCTAACATCCAAGTGCATGTTGGTCCAAATCAGCCCTGTACCAGTATCTGTACCAGTATCTGCACCAGTACCACCATCTGTACCAATATCTGTACCAGTATCTGCACCAGTATCTGTACCAGTACCACCTTCTGTACCAATATCTGTACCAGTATCTGTACCAGTATCTGCACCAGTACCACCATCTGTACCAATATCTGTACCAGTATATGCACCAGTATCTGTACCAGTACCACCATCTGTACCAATATCTGTACCAGTATCTGCACCAGTATCTGTACCAGTACCACCATCTGTACCAATATCTGTACCAGTATCTGTACCAATATCTGTACCAGTATCTGCACCAGTACCACCATTTGTACCAATATCTGTACCAGTATCTGCACCAGTATCTGTACCAGTATCTGTACCAGTACCACCATCTGTACCAATATCTGTACCAGTATCTGCACCAGTATCTGCACCAGTACCACCATCTGTACCAATATCTGTACCAGTATCTGCACCAGTATCTGTACCAGTATCTGCACCAGTACCACCATCTGTACCAATATCTGTACCAGTATCTGCACCAGTATCTGCACCAGTACCACCATCTGTACCAATATCTGTACCAGTATCTGCACCAGTATCTGCAGCAGCCTATATCCTACTGTAGGTCTGAGTAGCAGGATAATAGAGTTGGGTAACAGAGTGGAGTAGAGGGCATGGGAACAGCAAGGGTAGAGAACAGATGATCTCCACTCTGGGTGATACAGTACAGTAATCCTAGCCTGGAAGAAGTCTCAGCCTGCCATACAAACACACACACACATACGCCACACATGCACAATCTCACGCATACACACACAGACACCTACACACACTCCTCCCAGTCCCCGCTGGCTTATCTCCACAGCCCCAAATCAGCAGGAAATGGCGTCCACACAGTCCTACCGCGAGCCTCACCCTGCAGAGGTGTTATGATAGTTCTCACCCACTGCTTATCAGACAGTCAATAAGTTTGGGACCAAAATAGTTTCAGGGGAGGAGAGAGGAGGATGAGGGGCTTTCTGTTGACTAATGGAAACCCTGGGGTTGAGCCTCCTCCAGAAAAGTGTGTGTGAGAGAGAAGGGGAGGTGAAATATGAGAGTTTTGGCGTGTGCGTGTGTACCCATCTCTGCCGTGTGTATTTATAAGAGGCACTGTAGTTTGATTTCCTCCGATAAAAGGAAGGAAAAGCATGGTCCCATGTGTCAAAAGACTTCCCTTTGAATATGACTTAAATCCATCAGCTCAGAGAGAGAGAGAGAGAAAGGAGGGGTGAAGAGATATGAGGACAAGGATCCTGCACTCCTCTTCTCCCTCTCTCTCTATCTCTCTCTCTCTCTTTCTGATGATACTCCTGTCTCTCGCTCTATTTCTGTCTCTCTCTCTCTCCTTCTGTCTCTCTCTCGCTCTGTCTGATGATACCTCTCTCTCTCTGGCAGGATATAAACATGTGTGTAGACATGCCACCAGTTAAACATGTTCATGTGACGACCTTGTCGCTTACGTGTGTGTGTCTGTGTGTGTCTGTGTGTCTGTGTGTGTCTGTGCATGTGCTTATGAAAAAAGATTATGATAATCCATTAAATATCAAGGTAGGGATTATGCAGTTTATGGCTGCTGCGTGCTGTTATCAAGCGACAATATCGTGTTGTTACTTCAAGAGGGTTTATAGGAATGGAACTCTTGGCTGGACAGAGACTGAGGGGGCAAAGTGGAATTTCTAAGTGATGCAAGACAGGAGGAAAGAAGATATACATATGAGCCTGTGGTATTCTTCCCTGATTATGCTATCAAGGCCCCATGTTCCAACCATGCTGTTCAGCAGCCCTGTGAGGCAGGTCCGACCCTTAAGAAAAAACGTAAACCAAAATAGGTCAGCATGTAACCATGAATTTTCATACACTAAAACAGCTTCTCACTGGAGGACTAGTGGATGGGATGGGATGGTATTTGTGAGCCACTTCCACAGGGTTTGAACATCAGAGAGTAAAGATAACTACTGCCCTCTGCTGTCGAGCTGTGGTATTACCTCCTTTCCTCAACCAGAATTGATTCTATCCAGGGTGACGCTCACCTCTATCTATATTTGCTATGTTTGAAGTGTGTGGGCTTAGCGGTATGAATCATGGTTTCAGCTCGGCCATGGGCGTGGGTGGACGGAACGCAACAGAGAAACGAGAGGACATCCTTTTCTTGCGGATCACACACTGTCCGCCCGCCTCATCTCTCGAAGCCCACACACACACACACAAGGAGAAATCAATGAAGATGTTTTAGACTTGTCTGCTGTTCAGCTGGCTTTTATATGCTGCATTCTACCATTGTGCCTGGGGTTAGGAAGAAGGAGCGGAAAGGAGCGGAGGCACTGTGCCGTATCTATCGCTACACTGACTCATCATCCTGAAATAAAACTAGTAATTATTAATTTCCTGTTTAGAGATGGAGAGGTATAATAAGAATGCGATGACGATGATGACGATGTGGAACTGTTCTCTTTCTTTCTCTCTGCTCGCTTCCCCCACAACACATCTTATGAAGTTATAAATGTCCCAGATTGAATTTATTATGTTACGTCTAGTCTATGAGACCAGGCTGCTCAGTATGGAACACTGTTTGAGACTTTGCATGTCAAAAAAATACACTTCAAATAACAAAGTTCTATTATGGTATGTTGTGTGTGTTAAATGTGCATGTATCTTTTTTGACATGCAAAGACCCAAACGGCGTTCCATACCTCAGAGGGAAGAAGCATTGGAGAGGTGTGAGTAGGATGTGATGATGATGATGATGGCATGGTTCTTTCTCTGCGCTTCCTCCTACAATACATCTGTCCTTCTTTTCTTCTTTCCATCTCATGAAGTTTCAAGTCCACAGTCCCTCTGAAGTCATCAGGCAGGAAGGAAATAAACATATTCTATTTGAAGTAATCACTGGAGCTGGAGGTGCTGGTGCAAGAAGAAAAGAAGAAATTAGCTAGCTTTCTCTTCTTTTCTTTTTATCTCTCCTCCTATTGACTAGGCAATATTCATAGGTAGACTACATCTGGGATGTGTCCCAAATGAGCCCTTGTTCCCTATATAGTGCCCTACTTTTAATGAGAGCCCTATGGACGTCAAAAGAAGTGCACTATATAAAGAATAGGGTGCAGTTTAGGACACCTACATACTGTTTTAGTTCTACCCTGCATACAGTATGTTTTTTTCATATATATTTTTTTATTATTATTATTTAAGAACAGGTTGCTTAGCCGTAACATAACAGTCTCATTTTTCACAAGCCTCGTGCTCGTTGAGCTGCAGGATGCCAGACTAATGATCCAGACATTCGCTCTGTCCCATTCAATCCTCAGCCCGTGACTGATGGATCAGTGGTGGGGAGAAATCAAGGCCCTGAAATAACTCCTGGATGGTTGATTTCCTAAGGGCCACACCACCATGGAGCACCCATTGGCCTAGTACTCTGCTGGGTACTGTAGCACCGAACAGAGGGTATCATCCTCCATTACAACTCTCACACACACACAGGCTAGCACACGTGTGTTTGTGTGTGTGTATGTTTGCATGCTTTTACGCTTGTGTGTGTGTACAAGTACCTCCTACAATACTTGTGTGTGTACAAGTACACACACAAGCACACACACGAACACACACCTTACATCCCCACATACACACACAACCTCACACACTATCCCTCCTTTCTGTCTTTCATCCGGTAGACAGCTTGTTCCTCCTCAACATGCCGATCACTTTCAAAGGGAAAACGGGACACATCTCAGAGTACTGAGATGAAAGCGGCTTAATGATGTATAATACATGGCCACCGTTCATTGGCTACAACAAAAGAAGGTGGTGGTTTGAAAAGCGGAAAAAGGGAGAGATCGAAAGGAATCTGGTCAAGATTGATTCTTCTTCGCTTTTTGTGACTTTAGAGAAGGGAGAGGAGCTCGGGATTGCGCGTGTTAGTCCCAAGTGGAACCCTATTCTACGAGCCATGGTCAAATGCAGTGCACTGTATAGGGAATGATTCTATTTGAGACACAGCTGTTGACTTAGTTATTTCTATCAGGACAGCTCTGCCTCTCATCTTCTCTGAAAACCGAACGGAAACCAAATTAGAGAAATAGTCAGCCAGACAACGAGCTGCCATGGAAGAATATTCAATGAATTATTCCTGAGATGTGTGATGTGAACATCGTGTTCCCTTCTCTTCTAGACCCCCCTGTCTATCCCAGGTACTGATATCTGACACCCTGATATCTGACACACACACATACACACATACACACATACACACACATACACACAGATACATCACACAAGTACTTGCTCACAAACACACTGAAAAAGAGTGCCACCTTGTGGTGGTCTCTGAAAGAGGCTCCGGTTTAAATGAGAGGTATAATTGTCCCGGGGTCCCTGTTAGAGGACAGAAAATACCAATAGGAGACAGAAATACAATCCACACTTTATTGCCACATCAAACGGACACACACACGCAGGAAACAGACACACACACAGGAAACAGACACAAACACGAAACAGGAAGATGAATCGAATGGGTGAAAGTAATAGTCGTTTTCTCTAGCACAGAAGAAAAAGGGAATATATATCGCACCAGAGTAATAGCAATGTATGGCTGTACAATAGGAATGGCAATAGCTAGCTACATACAGCAGCTGCAATATAATAGCAATGGGCTAGCACCCAATAGAAATGGCTATAGTAGAATTGGCTATGCTTGCATGCTAACGGTACTGGCTGACCAGGTCAGCTGACTCTGTTGCCTGGCAACCTGGTCACTAACCAATAGGTGTGAAGTCAACAATCTCTCACAGTCTCACTGCAGAATTAGACGTGTATCCACATCTATGAAAACATCAAATTTCAAAGTTGCTCTGAACGTCAAATTTTGAAGTATTTCTAACATCTTGCACTGACTCTTCCTGCTCAGTATAGTTCCATTTATCCAAACATCAAATTTAGAAGGCTAAGAGTTAAGGCTTTGGATAGGGTTAAAACATAATGTTTAGGCACTCATTCCAAATGGTTAAGGTAAGGGTTATGGTTTGGGATAGGGTAAAAAAAGTCAAATAACGAGTGTCCACCACTGGGATCACACACTCAACCTTCTGATACGAAATCATGGGATTATGCAACCTTGCTATACAGAAACATGGGCTTATGCCCATCTACCACCCCCGTCCACAATGTCCTAGCAAAACTCAAGCCTACTTGATGGTAATAGCGCTCACTGTTGCCCCTAGTGGCTGGTTTTGAAGGCATTTTTCTGGACGTCTTCAGGACATGGATAGATGTCCAATTTTGAAGTCACTCTTTAGCGATCTGCCTGGTGAAGTGGCCTTCTGCAGCCGGACAATAGACATAGGCTGTGGTCAGAGGTTGGTAGCCTACCTCAGCTGTAAGAAGTCACAAAGTGTATCTCTAAAAATAAGGTGCTATCTAGAACCTAAAAGGGTTCTTCGGCTGTCCCCATAGGATAACTCTTTGAAGAACCCTTGTTGGTTCCAGGTAGAACCCTTTTGCTTCAAATTAGAACCATTTTGGGTTCCATGAAGAACCCTTTCCACAGAGGGTTCTGCATGGAACCCAAAATGGTTCTACCTGGAACCAAAAATTGGTTTTTACCTAGAACCAAAAAGGGTTATTCTATGGGGACAGACAAATAACCCTTTTAGAACCCTTTTTTCTAAGAGTGTAAGGGTTTAACACACGCACATACACACACAGGAGATCTGCAGTCTATGACGGTCAGAATGACTCATCTTTCACAGTAAAATTGCTGAGAGCAACAGCAGCACCGTGATGTTTTTTCTGCTGTACAGCCAAAGCCTCTCTCGCCCTCTTTCTTTCTTTCTTTCTTTCTTTCCATCTTTCTTTCTTTCACTCTTTCTATTCCTATTTCTCTCCCTCTTTCACTTTCCGTCCTCTCACTCTCTATGTCTCTTCCCTATTTCTCTCTCTCTCTCTCTCTCTCTCTCTCTCTCTCTCTCTCTCTCTCTCTCTCTCTCTCTCTCTCTCTCTCTCTCTCTCTCTCTCTCTCTCTGTCTCTCTCTCTCTCTTTGTCTCTCCCTCTTCCTCTCTCTGAGGAGTGTTCAGAAACACATGCTTTAGCTGTCATATGTGGTTAGTACCAGGGGTTGGGAACAGAACAGAAAACCTTAACAGAACCAAAAAAAAATGAAATATTTCAGAAACAGATACCGACCCTGGAATTGAGGTGATTCACATTGTTCCGGATCAGAACCGTTATTTAAAAGTATGGGAACCAGTTAATAGCGTTAGCTTACGTTCCAGGCATTTTTTTCTAGTCCCGCAACAAAACGCAATAAAGTGCCTATAAGCAAAGCCCTCACTCTGTCACTCTGAAACTTGTTCCAGTATCTGCCTGCAAACTGAAAATCTTTGCCTGTGCATGTTTACGCTACCTCGTTACATGTAGCTATCTAGCTCAAAGGACATTCAAAGTTCCTCCATAGAAAGCCGCTCCTCCTAGGTATAATTCTGTGGTCCTAATTCAGATAACGAATGTCATAACACATTGCGCCATAGGCTACACTTGTCTGTCCATCACGCATGTAAACCACTAGCTTGCCTGCTCTGTCCGCACTGATTGGTGAAGTCACTTTTCACATGTAAAAAAAACTGAAAGGAACAATATAAAGCGTTACTTTTTTGGGGGGTTTGAACTGGTTCATAACTTTGGTCAAAACAGTGTAACGAAACAAAAAAAAACTGTAATTCTGTTCAGAACGAAACACCGGGAAAATGTTGGTACCCACCCTTGGATTGTATGGTAGGCTACAAGCATTGAATTGATAATAAGCCTCTGTAACACTATAGCTTCTGTCCCTCTCCTTGCCCCTACCTGGGCTCGAACCAGGGACCCTCTACACACATCAACAACTGACACCCACAAAGCATTGTTACCCATCGCGCCACAAAAGCCGCGGACCTTGCAGAGCAAGGGGTACAACTACTTCAAGGACGTCAACGATTGAAATCCTGTTAGCGCGCACCCCACTAACTAACTAGCAATTTCACACCGGTTACACCTCTCTGTAAACTATCACTGAAATAGAAACATCATAAACATATAATCCCCATAGTCTATTATCCTTTTCCCAAATACATTTTTCAGTTACCAATCATTCTATGCTGTGTGTGTGTGTGTTTGTGTGTGTTCGTAAATCAGCACTGACATTGCCCTGTCGCTAGAGAGTTCTTGTAATGTTGCTGAGACAAGAGGAAAGGCACACATTGCTGTCTGATAATCCATTAAATCCTAACCACAAACATAAGGCAAGCAAAACAAACAAACCGTCTGAGGCTGAGCCGTTCCACCGCCACAGGGGCTCTCATGAGACAACGCTGCACAGTCAACCTCTTGCATAAGAAACGTTGACGTTCATAAAGTAAATTAGGAACAGCTGAGTTTAGAATGTTCTGACAGTGGATCTGGAGTTGCATTGTTTTCTAATTAGAAGAAGAAAAATAACACGTCCTGAAAGTAAAAAAAGAACACTTGATTCAAATAGTTTATTGGATGATAAAATGGTTGACAAATGTGAGTTGAACTCTATGAACAAAGCACAGCAGGAACTTATATTAGACACAGTGCATTCTTCTCGTTTCTGTTCTTCTGACCAATTTGCTTACAATGATTAACGCGTCCTCTCCCTCCCCTATTCAGTGTGAGAGCACAATATCATGGGAAATTGAATCATCATCTGCAGAAGGATGGTTGCTGTCACAGAGTTGCAGGTTGGTCATTATTGGGAAGCCTGATTAGTTTCTGAATGAGATATTAATGGACTGTCAGTAATGAAAGTCTCTAACATACAATTACCATTCACAGTGACCCATACTGGGAGTCTATCTCAAAAGCTCAGCCAACAAAAGAGAATGATAACTTGTGAATTCTCAATTGTCTTTAACTTTTAAAAAAAGAGTTTGAGGCCTTGTGGATTTCTCTTTACATTCTTCTTGTCAGCCATTTTGATCATAAACTTACTTGATGAAACATGCTGAATTAATAAAATAAACTGCTTTCATATTTACAAGGTTGCAGTGCTAAATCGAACATATTCTAAATGTCATGTTATTTACATGCCAAATGGACAAATTAATAGCACACTGGGTTACAATGATTTGAAGTGCAGAATAGTTTAAAATAATGTCATTCCTGGACATCAACACAAGCAAACTAGGCTACCGCAGAACAAACCTTCCAGAGCCTTCAGAAATGTACAATGAATAAACTACAAGATAGTTTTAAACCATCTTTGATATTTAATACAGTACTATAGAGGCACAAGGAGACGAGTGTACATTCTTACTCTAGATGTATGAACACTTTACAATATTACAATACCTGTGAATCATGTAGGAAATCTACAGAAATGCTCCCCCTGGAGTTTTATGGAGCCTTGAATCAAGAATCATTATAGAGAAAAATAAACTTTGATAGATACTTTACTGCCCTTTAAATCAAGCCTGTTATGTTTTTATTATTGCTGTCCTTCTCCAGGATAAATAGAGAGATAAAAAAGCAGCAAGCGGCGGGTGGACTGTGCCAGCCCAACATTTTAGGGAGTCCTTTTGGAATAGCAAAGATGCCTGTATGATGTATGCAGGGCTCTGAGGTTGCTGAGAGGACACAAAGAGGAACGCTTACATAGAGAAAATTAAAAGGAGTGGGAGAGAGAGACGACGAGAGAGACAGAGGGAGGGAGAAATATAGCTAACGGGAAGAGGGTGAGATAAACAGTGGAAGAGGCTCAGACCGAGACAGAGCGAGAGACAGCTAGGTAGCTGTGATTTCATAGTGCCGACTCAGGCTGAGGCCTAAACTGTCCAGAGGCCAGCCTGCTTTTCAGCTCCTTCCACAGCAGTTCTCTCTCCCTCTGGGAACCCTTCATGATGCCCCTGTTGTCCTTGGCACGACGGGACAGGTACGGGATCAACTCGTTCACAGGCCCATAGGGAGCACACTTATACACAGGGAAACCTGCCAGGCCTGGAGGGAGAAGAGGGGTCGGATAATAGAGAACAGACACAAAGGTCACAGGGACAGGTTTTAGAGTAACACAAAGCTATACGATACAGTAGTAACAGGGATTTCACTAGCTAGAACAAAAAGAAGAAGGCAACAATAAACATGTCGTGCCCCACATGATGCAGTGCCCCCTTTGGGCCAATTGAGATATTGCATGTGACTAACACATTTCAGTTAATTACTATAGCTCCCGCCTTGGGCAATCAGAGTAATTTTGTAGATGCCAGATCTCTATGGCAAGACGCATCATTCACCCAGGTTTCGTCAAAATCGTCACAGTGCTGTCTGAGATATCGTGTGTGACTAACGTATGACAGAACGATCGTATGGACGGAGACAGATCCAGTCCCCTCCCCTATTTCATCGTGGGGGACAATCAAAGAAATACTGATGAGTTCAGAAGTGGAAAGTTGTGGACAAAATGTGCTGTTTTTGTGATGCCTGCATAGCATGTGGAGATGAACACCCCTGATGTGTTTGATTGACAAACTTGTGTCTGTGAGAAGAATTCCACAAATGCAATTCAGAATAAAATAAAAAATACCCTGTTTGTCATTTTGTGATGTGTTATTGTTCAGAAAGAAAACACCACGTAGAAATATGTTTAACCTTTCATTAAGCAATGAATAATGCAAGTCTTGGCAATATAGGCTCTGCTCCTTCAGGGTAGCTCACTGTCCAAGCAAAGCATCAATATACAGGCAGTGAGCGCATTAAGCTGTTCCAATTACCCCCGGCAGGAACACAGAACAGGGGGTGGTGGTGGGAGCTGGAAGCCAGCGCATAGTAGCAGTAGCAGCAAGCAGCAGCAGGTTGAGTGAGCAGACCCGGTCAATTTAAAGAGACCTCTAATAAGGTAGGCGTGATTGTTACTAGCCTCTAATTGGTGCTATCTCAGCTAATGCTTCAGCCTGAGGTTTCCCTTCTGAACTGGCTCCTCTTAATTTGTAATTCTGTGCAGGTCAGATGGCTCAGGGTTCTACTGCATGGGTATTATCTGTGTCTCACTTTCACCCAATGGAAGCTAACCAACCAATCAATCAATCGATCAATCAATCAGGCTCACCCAATGGGAAACTGATCTTGTCACATGCCCAGCAGCTGTCCGAAGTTCTCCGTGAAGTTCTCTGTGGGAGTCAGGCCCAACTTATTCATCCTGTGTGTCAATGTACACAAACAAGAAAAGTAAAAATAGGTTAAAAGCACTTCTATTTTTAGAAAATATATATTTTAATAGAAATGTAATGTCCATGTATGAGTATGTGTGAGTGGGCAGTAAGAGCAGTAAGGGTAGGGAGTCTTCCTCCTCAGAGCAGTCAGGGTAGGGAGCCATACTCCTCAGAGCAGTCAGGGTAGGGAGCCTTCCTCCTCATAGCAGTCAGGGTAGGGAGCCATCCTCCTCAGAGCAGTCAGGGCAGGGAGCCATCCTCCTCAGAGCAGTCAGGGTAGGGAGCCTTCCTCCTCATAGCAGTCAGGGCAGGGAGCCATCCTCCTCAGAGCAGTCAGGGTAGGGAGCCTTCCTCCTCAGAGCAGTCAGGGTAGGGAGCCATCCTCCTCAGAGCAGTCAGGGTTGGGAGCCATCCGCCTCAGTGTGTCTGTGATCTATGCCAAGGCTTTGGCAGTAGACTAGATTATGGAGATTTGCCTCCTGATGGTGTGCTTCACCGTGTCCTCGCTGTGTGAAGCCAACATGACATTGGCGTTTCAGTCAGTCAAATCTCATCCAGGACGTAGTCTAGACACCTTGTAGTACACAGACATGACAGTCAATTAAACCGTAGTACTGTCCCTGACACATTGTTACACAGCTGTCTGACATGACAGTCAATTAAACCATAGTACTGTCCCTGACACATTGTTACACAGCTGTCTGACATGACAGTCAATTAAACCATAGTACTGTCCCTGACACATTGTTACACAGCTGTCTGACATGACAGTCAATTAAACCATAGTACTGTCCCTGACACGTTGTTACACAGCTGTGACCAAGCTGTGTTTTAAATGGCACCCTACATCCTATAAGTGCAGTACTTTTGGTCAGATCAGAGCTATAAGTGCAGTACTTTTGGTCAGATCAGAGCTATAAGTGCAGTACTTTTGGTCAGATCAGAGCTATAATTGCAGTACTTTTGGTCAGATCAGAGCTACAGTTTAGTTATTCAACACTATTACTTATTCAACTATAACTATGTGTTAAGTATATTTTTAAGTATTCAGTGTCCGTTAGTATGAATAGATTCATCCTTTACATGTGGTACATCATTTTAGTGGTCTCACAGTCAGGGTTAACAGGGTCCTCGTATTCAATATCTTCCCCCTGCTACATGTAGGCTCCATGCACAAGCCCTCCCGTCTTGACAACTCAACATCCATGGTCATGTTATTATAGGCCTCCTACAATGGAAGAGAGAGGGGAGGGTGACAACTCAACATCCATGGTCATGTTATTATAGGCCTCCTACAATGGAAGAGAGAGGGGAGGGTGACAACTCAACATCCATGGTCATGTTATTATAGGCCTCTTATGGCAACGTGTGACTACGGGTATCTAACCTAGACGAACACTGTGCTCCTCTGCATGCTGCAACACAGAGGAACCAGCTTGTAGTCAGACGAACACTGTGCTCCTCTGCATGCTGCAACACAGAGGAACCAGCTTGTAGTCAGACGAACACTGTGCTCTTCTGCATGCTGCAACACAGAGGAACCAGCTTGTAGTCAGACGAACACTGTGCTCCTCCGCATGCTGCAACACAGAGGAACCAGCTTGTAGTCAGACGAACACTGTGCTCCTCCGCATGCTGCAACACAGAGGAACCAGGTTGTAGTCAGACGAACACTGTGCTCCTCCGCATGCTGCAACACAGAGGAACCAGGTTGTAGTCAGACGAACACTGTGCTCCTCCGCATGCTGCAACACAGAGGAAGCAGCTTGTAGTCAGACGAACACTGTGCTCCTCCGCATGCTGCAACACAGAGGAACCAGGTTGTAGTCAGACGAACACTGTGCTCCTCCGCATGCTGCAACACAGAGGAAGCAGCTTGTAGTCAGACAAACACTGTGCTCCTCCGCATGCTGCAACACAGAGGAAGCAGCTTGTAGTCAGACGAACACTGTGCTCCTCCGCATGCTGCAACACAGAGGAACCAGGTTGTAGTCAGACGAACACTGTGCTCATCCGCATGCTGCAACACAGAGGAACCAGCTTGTAGTCAGACGTACACTGTGCTCCTCCGCATGCTGCAACACAGAGGAACCAGCTTGTAGTTAGACGAACACTGTGCTCCTCCGCATGCTGCAACACAGAGGAACCAGCTTGTAGTCAGACGAACACTGTGCTCCTCTGCATGCTGCAACACAGAGGAACCAGGTTGTAGTCAGACGAACACTGTGCTCCTACGCATGCTGCAACACAGAGGAACCAGGTTCTAGTCAGACAAACACTGTGCTCCACCGCATGCTGCAACACAGAGGAACCAGGTTCTAGTCAACAAAGATGAGTTCTACTTCAATACAGACAGATGAGCTACATGCTTTTCTCAAGAATCTAAGGAAACATAACTTTTAGAAAGCAGTAGTGTGATAACATTACATTACATAGCATAGATAATGGCCGTGTCCATAGTTGGCCGTGTCCATTTTGGGTATGCGCAAATATAATATTTTTTAGTATATTACATTTCGAAAATGTAGTATGCTTTAAATGCCAGCATGTCATACTCATTTCGACTTTTCATGTAGTAAAATTCGCTGCACACTTTTGAGGAAAGGAAACGTTTGTTTGACAACAGAAGGTAATCAAAGAAGGTAACGCGCTGTACCAAAATTAACAAATGGCGGGAATCAATGCACTTCCGCATTAAATGGCGCATTCTCAGTAGGATGAGGCTAGTATGTTGATATTAGTTACTTACTGCATTCGTTTTTATACAGTATGTAGTATGATTAGAACACAGTATGTAGTTTTAGTAAGTAGCAGGCAAGACTGATTTTGGCCAATAACTTTACATAGCCCTTTAACGTGTTTACCTTGTCCAGGTCAACCTCTGCAGCATTCTCCCCCCTCCTCAGTGAACTGACTGAGCAGCGGTTCCACCTGACCTGTCTAAGCAAACACAATATGTTAACCTGTCTGTGGCACAGTAAATCAAACTGTCTCAGCAAACACAGGAGACAGGGCCTTCTCAACCATTAAATCTTGCTAGGTCTGGCACTGGAGATAGTGTGTCACACAGCCAGAGAGGCCAATAAAGACTTTATCTGAGGCCCACTGAGACACTTTCCAAGTGGTGCAACTCCTTTCAAGCACCCATTATTTTCTAAATTCTGGGATCAACTCGAAAGTGTCAATCTTACCAATTTAATTGAGCAAACAATTGAACAAGTCAATTGAAACGTACCGCAGGGTTTGGCAGTGTTTACAGAATGACTTGAGTATGATACAAATCCATATTGTGTCTGTCTAGGCTTATCTTCTACAGTATTTCCATTGGCTTGCATTGCATACCTCTAAGTTAGGGACAACGACTGTTCCAATCCAGCATGTCAATAGTTCTGGAGGGGCAGAGAGAGAGAGACAGCCTTTAGCCAGGAAAATCTAAAGTATGAAGTGACATTTACAACAGTATTGAATACTACAAATCAGTCTACGCAAATCCCTGACTGTCACTCAGAAACTTATTCCAGTGTCACTTATTCCAATTCCAGTGTCACTTATTCCCGTGTCTGCCTGCCAGTGTGTGTGTAAACTCCCTGATGTGTGATGTAATGGAACTGAGAGTCGTGATCAAGGGGCTAGCTCTGGTCCAACGTTAGATAAGCCAACTCTGAAAATCACAGACATTCAAAGTTCCTTCTTAGAAGCCACTCCTCCATAGGTATAATTCTGTTGGCCTTTTTTAATGGGGCGTAAGGTAGCTTAGGGGTTAGAGTGTTGTCCCAGTCACCGAAAGATTTCTAGATCGAATCCCCGAGCTGACAATGTAAAAATCTGTCGTTCTGCCCCTGAACAAGGCAGTTAACCCACATTCCTAGGCCGTCATTGTAAATTAGAATTAGTTCTGACTTGTCTAGTTAAATAAAAGAAATTCAGATGACACAGTATTTCTGATCAATTTGATGTTATTTTAATGTACAAAAAATGTGCTTTTCTTTTAAAAACAAGGACATTTCTAAGTGACCCCAAACTTTTGAACGGTAGTGTACCATAGCAAGCTGCTCTATCCACTGGTAATTTCATGTCTAGCTAAATCTAAAAAAAAAATATTTCAGAGCTTTACAAAGGAACTGTAACGCCCAGGCCTGGGTTTACAGGCTGGAGCGTTTTGGGTTCATTTTGGTTTAGGGGTTTTCACAGTTCTATGGTGTCTAGTTCTATGTTGGATTAATGGTTCCCAATTAGAGGCAGCTGAGTCTCGTTGTCTCTAATTGGGAACCATTTATATGTTTGGGGATTGCACCTTAGTTTCGTGGGTTATTGTTCATGTCATGTTTATGTTAGGCTTTTCGTGTTCGGTCGGGTTCTTGTCTAGTTAGGTTTCTACAGTCATGTCTAGTTAGGTTTCTCCGTGTTTCACTTAGATTTCGCCATTCATGTTTAGGTTTAGAGTTCTGTGTTCGTGTTTTAGGATTTAGCGTTAGGGCTCACGTCTGTTTCTTCGTTTATTGTTTTGTTTTCGTTCTGTCCCGTGTGTTATAATTAAATCATGTATTCTGGCTACATCGCTGCGTCTTGGTCTGTCCGTCCGGAAGATAATCATGACAGAATAACCCACCAAACAAAGACCAAGCAGCGAGAGACCCGGGAGCTTAGGTCTTGGGAGAAGGAGCTGTTCTATGGGAGTGCTTGGGACCAGCCTGGGGAGTATCGTCGACCCAGAGAGGAACTGGAAGCAGCGGCGGCGGAGCGGCGCAGGTGTGAGGACTTGATGGGAGCATGGGACCCGGAGAGAGGAATGTTTCTCAGACCTCGCCGGGCTAGGAAGCCCGTAAGGCAGCCCCAAGAAACTTTTGGGGGGGGGCACACGAGGAGGTTGGCCGGTTCAGGAGGGACTCCTGAGCCAACCCCTCGTGCTTCATGGAGAGAGCGTGGGGAGAGCGTCGCAGCAAAGGGAGGCCGTGCAATGCAGTGTTGCGCACGGTTTCCCCTATACGGAGTCAGAGGCCGGTGCGAGAGATTCCCGCTCCACTCATCAGTCGGGGTAAACGAAGCGTTCAGCCAGGAAGAGTGGTGCCTGCTCTGCGCGCTAAGTCTCCAGTGCGCCTCCTGGGACCCGGATATCCTGCTCCAGTTCCATGTGCGGTGTCTCCGGTACGTGTCCGCAGCCCAGTGAGAGAGATCCCAGCGCCACTCACTGGTCGGGCCGAGGTCTGTGTGTTACCTGGGAGAGTGGTGTCAGCTCTGCGAGCCAGGCCTCCAGTGCGCCTTTGGGCCCATGTTATCCTGTGGTCTTACGGGCAGAATCTCCGGTGCGTATCCACAGCCCAGTCCGAGAGATTCCAGCTCCACTCACCCATGAGACCAGGGTTAGTGAGCTAGCTGGAGGTATGGTGTCGGCTCTCCATATCAGGTCCCCGGTCCGGGCGGAGGTTTCTACACGTCCAGTCCCTGTTCCACGCTCCGAGACCCCTGTTCCACGCTCCGAGACCCCTGTTCCACGCTCCGAGACCCCTGTTCCACGCTCCGAGACCCCTGTTCCGCGCTCCGAGAGTCCAGCACGTCCTGTTCCGGTCCCGCGCACCCAGCTCCACGTGCGCTCCGAGAGTCCAGCACGTCCTGTTCCGCCCCGCGCACCCAGCTCCACGTGCGCTCCGAGAGTCCAGCACGTCCTGTACGGCCTCGCGCACCCAGCTCGCGTGCGCTCCGAGAGTCCAGCACGTCCTGTTCGGCCCCGCGCACCCAGCTCGCGTGCGCTCCGAGAGTCCAGCACGTCCTGTTCCGGTCCCGCGCACCCAGCTCCCGTGCGCTCAGAGAGCCCAGTTCGGCCTGTTCCCGCTCCCGCACCAGAGTGCGCGTCCCGAGCCCAGTTCGGCCTGTTCCGCTCTCCGCACCAGAGTGCGCGTCCCGAGCCCAGTTCGGCCTGTTCCCGCTCCCGCACCAGAGTGCGGCGTCCGAAGCCCAGTTCGGCCTGTTCCGCTCCCGCACCAGAGTGCGGCGTCCGAGCCCAGTTCGGCCTGTTCTCGCTCCCCGCACCAGAGTCCCAGGGAGCATCACGAGTCCAGTACTGCCAGCTTCTGCTCCACGCACCAGAGTTCCTAGAAAGGGTCCGGGGCCTCCGGTGCGTGACATCAGACCAGCACGGCCAGCACCGGAGCCCCCACCTGGGACAAAAGGAACCCACCGAAGACCCCCCACAGACTTTTGGCGCGTCCGGAGTCCGCGCCTTTGGGTACTGTAACGCCCAGGCCTGGGTTTACAGGCTGGAGCGTTTGGGTTCATTTTGGTTTAGGGGTTTTCACAGTTCTATGGTGTCTAGTTCTATGTTGGATTAATGGTTCCCAATTAGAGGCAGCTGAGTCTCGTTGTCTCTAATTGGGAACCATTTATATGTTTGGGGATTGCACCTTAGTTTCGTGGGTTATTGTTCATGTCATGTTTATGTTAGGCTTTTCGTGTTCGGTCGGGTTCTTGTCTAGTTAGGTTTCTACAGTCATGTCTAGTTAGGTTTCTCCGTGTTTCACTTAGATTTCGCCATTCATGTTTAGGTTTAGAGTTCTGTGTTCGTGTTTTAGGATTTAGCGTTAGGGCTCACGTCTGTTTCTTCGTTTATTGTTTTGTTTTCGTTCTGTCCCGTGTGTTATAATTAAATCATGTATTCTGGCTACATCGCTGCGTCTTGGTCTGTCCGTCCGGAAGATAATCATGACAGGAACAGAAAGGAACGATATCAACTGTTACAGTACTTTGTTTTGATTCAAACCGGTTCAGAACTTTATTTTGCTGGTAGGAACAGTGGAAAGGAAATAACAAAATGATGGTTCTGTTCAGAATGAAACGATTGGAAAATAATTTCGGTTCCAATCCCTGCTACAAATACTGTAGCTACAAAGCATGCTGGACAAATTATTACACTGCTTAAGATTCCATGAAACAGTTTCATGAAACATTTGACCCTGATCCTTGTTTCTCTATCAAACTAGTGGTATATATTACTTTACCCAGATCTTTGTTTCTCTATCAAACCAGTGGTATATATTACTTTACCCAGATCCTTGTTTCTCTATCAAACCAGTGGTATATATTACTTTACCCTGATCCTTGTTTCTCTATCAAACCAGTGGTATATATTACTTTACCCTGATCCTTGTTTCTCTATCAAACCAGTGGTATATATTACTTTACCCTAATTGTCACTCTCCTTGTTCCGGCGGCGTTCAGCGGTCGACGTCACTGGCTTACTAGCCACCGCTGATCCATTTTTCATGTTCCATTTGTTTTGTCTTCGTTTTATACACACCTGGTTTCCATCCCCAAATTACATGTTCATTATTTAACCCTCTGTTTTCCCCATGTTTGTGTGCGTAGTTGTTCATAGATATGTCAGTCCATATCAAGGAGCGAGTCCAGCAGCACGCGACCATGTTGCAACATCTCGCCACCGCCATGGATCGCGTCCTGCAGACGAGGAACCGTTGGGAGAGAAGAGGAATTCCTCCAGCGCCTCTACCAGCACCACCACAGGCACCACTGCACAACCCTCCTTCACCCGGTGCCAGTGGGATTAGGCTCGCGCTCCCGAGGGAGTATGATGGGACGGCTGGCGGATGTCAAGGGTTCCTACTCCAGCTGGAGCTCTACCTGGCGACCGTCCATCCGGCTCCTTCAGGTCGTGAGACCGTGTCTGCCCTCGTCTCCTGCCTCTCAGGGAAAGCCCTGGAGTGGGCCAACGCCATATGGGGGGAAGGAGAAGCGGCGTTGGACCACTACGAGTATTTTTTCCGGGCAGTTGTCGACCACCCGCCTGAGGGTAGAGTGGCGGGTGAACATCTGTTTCACCTGAGGCAGGGGACGAGGAGCAGAACAGGAGTTCGCCTTGGACTTCAGGACCCTGGCCGCCAGCTAGGGATGGAATGACAGGGCCCTGATCGATCACTACCGGTGTAGTTTACGAGAGGACGTACGTTGGGAGTTGGCCTGCAGGGACACTCCTCTTACCTTTGACCAGCTGGTGGACCTGTCCTTCCGGATGGATAACCTGCTGGCTACCCGCGGACGTCCAGATCGGGGCCTGTCGGTTCCATCCCCCAGCAACACCGCTACAACGCTCATGGAGCTGGGAGGTGCTGCACTTAGGGCGACCGGAGGAGGGAACGGTCCATGCACCATCGGTCGGTGCTGGGGAGGTTCCTCTGGGAGTCGAGGCAGCAGGCAGGGCACTCCCGTGTCACCCCAAGTGAGTCAGCACCAGGCTCACCCAGAGCCCCCTGTTCCTCACATGTTTTTGTATATAAACTTTCCTGAGTTTTCCCCGCATTCCCAACATAGGACTCGTAGATTCAGGCGCAGCTGGGAATTTTATTGACCGTTCATTTGCCCACAGTTTAGGGATCCCTATTGTTCCAGTGGACATGCCCTTCCCAGATCACGCCCTAGATAGTCGGCCATTAGGCTCCACTGGGCATGGTGACGCAGGAGGGTCACAGAGAGAGAATTAGTCTCTTCCTTATTGATTCTCCTGCGTTTCCCGTGCTGCTGGGCCTACCCTGGTTAGCCTGTCATGACCCCACTATTTCGTAGCAACATAGTGCTCTCAAGGGGTGGTCACGAAAGTGCTCGGGGAGGTGTTTAGGGGTTTCCGTCTGTGCTACTACGGTGGAAAGTCCAGACCAAGTCTCCACAGTGCCCATCCCTTCTGAATATGCCGATTTGGCTCTCGCCTTCTGTAAAAAGAATGCGACTCAATTACCACCCCATCGACGGGGGGATTTTGCGATAAATCTCCTGGTAGATGCAGCACTTCCCAGGAGTCACGTGTATCCCCTGTCGCAAGAGGAGACGGTGGCTACAGAAACGTATGTCTCCGAATCCCTGGGGCAGGGGTAAATTCGTCTCTCCACTTCACCTGCCTCCTCAAGCTTATTTTTTGTGAAGTAGAAGGATGGAGGTCTGCGCCCGTGTGTTGACTATCGAGGCATCAACCAGATCACTGTGAGGTACAGTTACCCGCTACCTCTCATAGCCAGTGCGATCGAGCGGTCCATGGATCCTACTCCCATACTCCCGGCCTCTTGCTTGGTGGCACCGGTAATGTGGGAGCTGGACGCGGCATCGAGTGGGCGTTACTTACAGAGCCCACTCCCCCCCAGTGTCCAGCTGGGTGCATGTACGTTCCCGACTGTTGTCCTCGACCGTTTGATCTATTGGGCCCATACGTCACCCTCTTCTGGTCATCCTGGCATTGGTCGGACAGTGCGTTGACTTAGTGGGAAGTACTGGTGGTCCACTTTGGCTAAGGACGTGAGGGTTTATGTTTCCTCCTGCTCGGTGTGCGCTCAGTGCAAGGCTCCTAGGCACCTGCCCAGAGGGAAGTTACAGCCCTTACCCGTTCCACAACGGCCGTGGTCGCACTTGTCGGTGGACTTCCTCACGGATCTTCCTCCCTCACAGGGTAACACCACGATCCTGGTCGTTGTGGATCGGTTCTCTAAGTCCTGCTGTCTCCTTCCTTTGCCCGGTCTCCCTATGGCTCTACAAACTGCGGAGGCCCTGTTTACACACGTTTTCCAGCACTACGGTGTGCCTGAGGACATAGTATCTGATCGAGGTCCCCAGTTCACGTCAAGAGTCTGGAGGGCGTTTATGGAACGTCTGGGGGTCTCAGTCAGCCTTACCTCAGGTTTTCACCCCGAGAGTAATGGGCAGGTGGAGAGAGTAAACCAGGATGTGGGTAGGTTTCTGCGGTCTTATTGCTAGGACCGGCCGGGGGAGTGGGCGGCGTTCATCCCATGGGCAGAGATGGCCCAAAACTTGCTCCGCCACTCCTCCACTTACCTCTCCACCTGTCCAGTGCATACTGGGGTAGCAGCCGGTTCTGGCACCTTGGCATCAGAGCCAGATCGAGGCTCCTGCGGTGGACGACTGATTTAGGCACTCGGAAGAGACATGGGACGCCGCTCATGTGCACCTTCAGCGGGCCGTGAGGCGTCAGAAGGCGAGCGCAGACCGCCACCGCAGTGAGGCCCTGGTGTTCGCACCAGGGGACCGGGTCTGGCTCTCGACCCGAAACCTGCCCCTCCGCCTGCCCTGCCGGAAGCTGGGTCCGTGGTTTGTGGGATCATTCAAAGTCCTGAGGAGACTGAACGAGGTTTGCTACAGGTTACAGCTTCCCCCAGATTACCGTATTAACCCCTCGTTCCATGTGTCTCTCCTCAGGCCGGTGGTGGCTTGTCCACTCCAGGAGTCTGAGGTACAGGAGGTTCCTCCGCCCCCCTCTGGACATCGAGGGGGCCCCGGCATATGCAGTTCGAGCCATACTGGACTCGAGTCGTCGGGCGAGGGGCCTTCAGTACCTCGTGGAGTGGGAGGGGTACGGTCCCTAGGAGAGATGCTGGGTGCCGGTGGAGGACGTTTTGGATCCTTCGATGCTGCGGGAGTTCCACCGTCTCCATCCGGATCACCCTGCGCCTTGTCCTCCGGGTCGTCCCCAAGGTCGGTGTCGGCGCGCGGCTGGTACCGCGCATCAAGGGGGGGGGTACTGTCACGACTTCCGCCGAAGTCGGTCCCTCTCCTTGTTCGGGCGGCGTTCGGCGGTCGACGTCACCGGCTTACTAGCCATCACCGATCCATTTTTCATGTTCCATTTGTTTTGTCTTTGTTTTATACACACCTGGTTTCAATTCCCCAATTACATGTTCATTATTTAACCCTCTGTTTTCCCCATGTTTGTGTGCGTAATTGTTCATATTTGTTTTGACGTTGTATATTTTGAGTAAACTGCGTTGTGTTGCTCATCTCTGCTGTCCTGTGCCTGACTCCTTTGCACTACTACACCAAGCCTTCTGAGACTGATCCTTGTTTCTCTGTCAAACCAGTGGTATATATTACTTTACCCTGATCCTTGTTTCTCTCACGTGAACCAGGATTTTAGCTTAAGCTCCCAGCTTGGTCATATGTGCCTTTTTTTGTTCTACCTGGAACCAAAAAGGGTTCTCCTATGGGGACAGCTGAAGAATCCATTTTGAAACCTTTTTTCTAAGAGTGAACATGATTATATTATGCTACAGTGTATTTTGTATATACCTGTAGAAGATCCATCTCCAGCCTTCTCTCCAATGCCTCCATGCCCTCCTTCCCCCTGCTGTGCCACCAGGAAGCTGAAGAAGAAACACCTCTATTTTATCAGCACCTTTATCAGAACTGGAGCTATAGAGAGAGAGGTAGAGAGTAATAACAAGCACTATAGCACTTTACGAGAGAGTCAAACCCCTCAGTTTAGTGGGTGCTACAGGTGGTGGTGGATAAGGTGAGTTTCCCGCTTAATACGTAAAGCACTTTGATAATCTTGAAAAAGCTTTATATAAATCCAATCAACTAATAGAAATTGATATTCTGATCCCTTCCTGACCCAACCTACCAGTAATTGAGGTCGGTCCAGTGCAGTCATCTTGATAGCAGAGAAGCCATCCATTGAGCTCCCCACCATGAGAGGTCAAAGGTCAAATGTGCTTAGTGTGTAAGCCACAGTAATATCAATCCAAAATGTATTACAAATATAAACAGTTCACCAAGTGCTCTTTCCATGACATAGATTGACCAGGTGAATTCAGGTGAAAGCTATGATTCCTTATTTATGTCTCCTGTTAAACCATTTCAATCAGAGTAGATTAATGGAAGGAGACATTTAAACAAGGATGTTTAAGCCTAGACACAATTGAGACATGGATTGTGTATGTGTGCCATGCAGAGGGTAAATGGGCAAGACAAAATATTTAAGTGCCTTTGAACAGGGTATGGTAGTAGGTGCCAGGTGCACAGGTTTGAGTGTGTCAAGAACTGCAACGCTGCTGGGTTTTTCATGCTCAACAGTTTCCCGTGTGTATTAAGAATGGTCCACCACCCAAAGGACATCGAGCCAACTTGATACTACTGTGGGAAGCATCTCTGTTTCAAGCTTTCGACACCTTGAGTCCATGCCCTGACGAATTGAGGCAAAAGGGCGTGCAAACCTATTCCCCATCAGGAGACATTTACATCTGCACCATCGAGAGCATCCTGACGGGTTGCATCACTGCCTGGTATGGCAACTGCTCGGCCTCCAATATGCAACTTTTCAGGGAAGTCAGGAACCAATATACACAGGCAGTTAGGAAAGCCAAGGCTAGCCTTTTCAAGCAGAAATTTGCTTCCTGTAACACAAACTCAAAATAGTTCTGGGACACTGTAAAGTCCATGGAGAATAAGAGCACCTCCGCCCAGCTGCCCACTGCACTGAGAATAGGAAACGCTGTCAACACGGCTGGCCATGCTTTCCACCTGGCTACCCCTACCCCCGTCAAAAGCCCTGCACCCCCCCTCAGCAACTCACCCAAGCCTCCCCCATTTCTCCTTCTCCCAAATCCAGTTAGCTGATGTTCTGAAAGAGCTGCAAAATCTGGACCCCTACAAATCAGCCGAGCTAGACTATCTGGACCCTTACTTTCTAAAATTATCTGCCGAAATTGCTGCAACCCCTATTTCTAGCCTGTTCAACCTCTCTTTCGTGTCGTCTGAGATTCCCAAAGACTGGAAAGCAGCTGCGGTCATCCCCCTCTTCAAAGGGGGGAGACACTCTTGACCCAAACTGCTACAGACCTATATCTATCCTACCCTGCTTTTATAAGGTCTTTGAAAGCCAAGTTAACAAACAGATTACCGACCATTTCGAATCCCACCGTACCTTCTCCGCTATGCAATCTGGTTTCAGAGCTGTTCATGGGTGTACCTCAGCCACGCTCAAGGTCCTAAACGACATCATAACCGCCATCGATAAGAGACATTACTGTGCAGCCGTATTCATTGATCTGGCAAAGGCTTTCGACTCTGTCAATCACCACATCCTTATCAGCAGACTCGACAGCCTTGGTTTCTCAAATGATTGCCTCGCATGGTTTACCAACTACTTCTCCGATAGAGTTCAGTGTGTCAAATCGGAGAGCCTGTTGACCGGGCCTCTGGCAGTCTCTATGGGGGTGCCACAGGGTACAATTCTTGTGCCGACTCTCTTCTCTGTATACATCAATGATGTCACTCTTGCTGCTGGTGAGTCTCTGATCCACCTCTACGCAGACGACACCATTCTGTATACTTCTGGCCCTTCTTTGGACACTCTGTTAACTACCCTCCAGACAAGCTTCAATGCCATGCAACTCTCCATCCGTGGCCTCCAACTGCTCTTAAACGCAAGTATAACTAAATGCATGCTCTTCAACCGATCGCTGCCCGCACCTGCCCGCCCTTCCAGCATCACTACTCTGGACGGTTCTGTCTTAGATTACAGTGAGGGAAAAAAGTATTTGATCCCCTGCTGATTTTGTACGTTTGCCCACTGACAAATAAATAATCAGTCTATAATTTTAACTGTAAGTTTATTTGAACAGTGAGAGACAGAATTACAACAACAAAAATCCAGAAAAACGCATGTGAAAAATGTTATGAATTGATTTGCATTTTAACTTCTCAGGGATCACTGGGGTGCTAGCGGGCTGCTCCCGACACTACCAGGTAAAATGTAAGGCGCCAAATTCAAAATCCAAAAGTTGAATTATTAAACATCCACCAATATACAAGTGTTCCATACTCATCAAAAGCTCTGTTTCTTGGCAATATCACAGCGTTGTCAGATTTCAAAAAGGCTTTACGGCGAAAGCAGCACATTTGATTGTTTGAGAGTAGCACCTCACATATTTTTCCCATAGCCATGAATCGATTAGCCATCATGGCACACACATAACACATTTCACAGCGAAAACAAATCAATTACCTGTTGAAGAACTTCTGCTGAGGTCATCCTAAGTGTCCAACGAAGACAATCCATGGTTCTTTTGTTAGAAAAAGTAATGTATTTTATCCATAAATCTCCATTTGGTTCGCGCGTTGTAATCAGAAACGACAGCTTCCACTCCTCCATTGAAAAGTGACGAGAACTTGTTCATCTTATACCTATAAACTTGTCCAAGAACAATCAAACATAGTTTTAAATGTATCCTTAGGAACACTTTTACGTATATTTACTATTATAAATCAACCGGAATATAAACTGATCGTTAACGACGGTAAAAAAAACACTGCGTGACTTCTCGGGAGCGTGCGTTCCATTCTGTTTACATGAAAGAGTGACTTCCTTGTTTGCTCTTCTTCTCTGGTCTTATTCATCCAAAATGAAAAAAATACACTGTCTCGAGACTGTTGACATCTAAAGGAAGCGATGGGTACTGCATTCATATGCCCTTATATGGTCATTTTCATGAGGGAGGGGTGCCCAAATGAGCAATGTGTCAAAATCACTTTTTCCAGGACAGAAATTCATCATCATTGCTATATGCGTTCTGTTTTACTCACAGACGAATGGTTAACAGTTTTGGAAAATTCAGAGTGTTTCCTATCCAATGTTACCAAATATATGCATATCCTATTTTCTGGGCCTGAATGGGAGGCATTTTACTTTGGGCACGCCAGGCTCTCCAAAACCGACCCCTCAGCTGCCACTCCCTACCTACAAGTTAATGAGGGAAATAAGTATTTGACCCCCTCTCAATCAGAAAGATTTCTGGCTCCCAGGTGTCTTTTATACAGGTAACGAGCTGAGATTAGGAGCACACTCTTAAAGGGAGTGCTCCTAATCTCAGTTTGTTACCTGTATAAAAGACACCTGTCCACAGAAGCAATCAATCAATCAGATTCCAAACTCTCCACCATGGCCAAAGACCAAAGAGCTCTCCAAGTATGTCAGGGAAAAGATTGTAGACTTACACAAGGCTGGAATGGGCTACAAGACCATCGCCAAGCAGCTTGAGAATGTGACAACAGTTGGTGTGATTATTCGCGAATGGAAGAAACACAAAAGAACTGTCAATCTCCCTCGGCCTGGGGCTCCATGCAAGCTTGGCCAGGTCGCAGTTGTAAATGAGAACTTGTTCTCAACTTGCCTACCTGGTTAAATAATGGTGAAATAAATAAAAATAAAATAAAAAGGCACTACAGACTACAGACGGTAGTGTGTATGGCCCTGTACATCACCGGGGCCAAGCTTCCTGCCAATCAGAACCTCTATACCAGGCGGTGTCAGAGGAAGGCCCTAAAAACTGTCAAAGACTCAGCCACCCTAGTCATAGACTGTTCTCTCTGCTACTGCACGGCAAGCGATACTGGAGCGCCAAGTCTTTGTCCAAGAGGCTTCTAAACAGCTTCTACCCTCAAGCCATAAGACTCCTGAAAAGCTAATAAAATGGCTACCCAGACTAATTGAAACTACTGTAACTGAATATAAAAAAAACTCTCTAACCAAACGACCACCCAGTCTTTCTCTCTGTATTGTGTGTTTCTTCAGGCATACCAGATGCTTTGATACACTTGAGGAAGGTCTCCATGTTTTAATCGTCTGCGTAGAAATATGTCTTGGCTCCGGTCACTCCCCCGAACTGTCGGTGAGCCTTGTACCATTTTTCTCTGCGGTCAACGCCTTCAGGGGGGCAGCAAACACCAAGAGTGTGCAAAGAGTGCCAAGAGTGTGCAAAGCTGTCAGCAAGGTGGATAATTTGAACAATCTCAAATAGAAATTATATTTTGATTTGTTAAACACTTTTTTGGTTACTACATGATTCCATATGTGTTATTTCATAGTTTTGATGTCTTCACTATTATTCTACATTATAGAAAATAGTGAAAATAAAGAAAAACCCTTGAATGAGTAGGTGTTCTAAAACTTTGGACCAGTAGTGCATACAGTGGCTTGCGAAAGTCTTCAGCCCCTTGGCATTTTTCCTATTTTGTTGCCTTTCAACCTGGAATTAAAATAGATTTTTTGGGGGGGGTTGTATCATTTGATTTACACATGCCTACCACTTTGAAGACGCAAAATATTTTTATTGTGAAACAAACAAGAAATAAGACAAAAAAACGGAAAACTTGAGCATGCATAACTATTCACCCCCCAAAGTCAATCTTTTGTAGTCACCTTTTACAGCAAATACATGTACAAGTCTCTTGGAGTATGTCTCTATAAGCTTGGCACATCTAGCCACTGGGATTTTTGCCCAATCTTCAAGGCAAAACTTCTTTCAAGTTGGATGGGTTCTACTGGTGTACAGCAATCTTTAAGTCTTACCACAGATTCTCAATTGGATTGAGGTCTGGGCTTTGACTAGGCCATTCCAATACATTTAAATGTTTCCCCTTAAACCACTTGAGTGTTGCTTTAGAAGTATGCTTAGGGTCATTGTCCTGCTGGAAGGTGAACCTCTGTCCCAGTCTCAAATCTCTGGAGGAATTTCTCTGTATTTAGCGCCGTCCATTATTCCTTAAATTCTGACCAGTTTCCCAGTCCCTGCCGATGAAAAACATCCCCACAGCATGATGCTGCCACCACTGTGCTTCACTGTGGGGATAGTATTCAAGGGGTGATGAGAGGTGTTGAGTTTGCGCCAGACATAGCGTTTTCCTTGATGGCCAAAAAGCTCAATTTTAGTCTCATCTGACCAGAGTACCTTCTTCCACATGTTTGGGGAGTCTCCCACATGCCTTTTGGCAAACACCAAATGTGTTTGCTTATTTTTTTCTTTAAGCAATGGATTTTTTTCTTTAAGCAATGGATTTTTTTCTGGCCACTCTTCCGCAAAGCCCAGCTCTGTGGAGAGTACGGCTTAAAGTTGTCCTATGGACAGATACTCCAATCTCCGCTGTGGAGCTTAGCAGCTCCTTCAAGGTTATCTTTGGTCTCGTTGTTGCTTCTCTGATTAATGCCATCCTTGCCTGGTCCATGAGATTTGGTGGGCGGCCCTCTCTTGACAGGTTTGTTGTGGTGCCATATTCTTTCCATTTTTTAATAATGGATTTAATGGTGCTCCGTGGGATGTTAAAAGTTTCAGATATTTTTTTATAACCCAACCCTGATCTGTACTTCTCCACAACTTTGTCCCTGACCTGGGAGAGCTCCTTGGTCTTCATGGTGCCGCTTGCCTAGTGGTGTTGTAGACTCTGGGGCCTTTCAGAACAGGTGTATATATACTGAGATCATGTGACAGATCATGTGACACTTAGATTTCACACAGGTGGACTTCATTTAACTAATTCTGTGACTTCTGAAGGTAATTGGATGCACCAGATCTTATTTAGGGGCTTCATAGCAAAAGGGGTGAATACATATGCATACACCACTTTTCCGTTTTACATTTTTTGAAATTTATTGAAACAAGTAATTTTTTTCATTTCACTTCACCAATTTGGACTATTTCGTGTATGTCCATTACATGAAATTCAAATAAAAATCTATTTAAATTACAGGTTGTAATGCAACAAAATAGGAAAAACGCCAAGGGGGATGAATATTTTTGCAAGGCACTGTAGTTAGTGGCTCAAATGTAAGCCTAACAACCCAACAGACGGGCTTGCCTAAGCTTTCTTTCTCTGCAGCGGACACACGTGAGCTGTCAACGAAAAAGGAGAAAAAAAAAAAGTTGAATGATGCACTCGTTATGGATGTGAACAGTATTATAGTGTTCATTATGTTGGAGCTCGACACAGTCCACACACACACACATTGACATTAAATTCCTTGGTGAACATGAGCCTGGCACATCAAATCCCATTCCATTTGTTTAAATAAACACCATTCCATGAACTGTATTGCCCTTGAGGCACCAGCCAGTGGGTATAGGACACATCTCCCCACAGGTGGCCCCAGATAGACTGATTGAGCTGTCCCTGCCCATGTTTAAATTGGACCTTCACAAAGGGCACTCAGACACACTATAAAGCTGGACCTATGTCCATACCATTACAGATCACAGAAATGAGGTCTGACTCATGTCACGTGACTACTCTGGGGCCGGTAAGCTTGATGGCTATTCAGACTGGTCACACCAGATCCAATGCAGTATTTGACATTCGTCCAGGTCCACAGAATGTCGGGAGATGCCTTCAATACCACTAGGGGAAACGGTGAGCACTATTACCATCAAGTGGGCGTTGTGGATGGGGATGGGCGTAAGCCATGAGCTCTGGCTCTGAGGATTGCAGGTTCAATCCCAGTGCTAGGCACTCTTCTTTTTAAAATTGTATTCCCAAACCTTAACCCTTAACTTAACCAATCGGAATCAATGCCTAAACTTAACCGCCAAAACTCTGAAGTTTATCTCCCCCCTGGACCATGGTCGAATACCGTGTTAGACTATGTCAGTCTGTGAGATCTTGTTGGGGTATTTGGACGTAAGAAAGTTTGGCAACAGGGGGTAGATGGTATGATGGCATGTCTGGACTGTAAGTGAAATACATTCATCATGCATGAGACGGAACTGTAAATATCTAGGGGGTGGATTGTTAGTTGGTTGGTTATTTGTGTGTAAATGTACGAGCTTGTTGTGAATTATTATTTTTTTCTTTCTCAGGAACGATTCTATTCTATTATTTTAAATTCTATTCTATTATTTTAGATTACATTCTGTGGAAGACCAAGCATCCCCTCTTGTTCATACTGTGTCTCACTCACATGATGCTGAGTTGCTGACTGGTGCAAGTGTCTTTGATAAGTCGCATGAGTGTATGTCAAGCACAATTGTATCAGAGAGTTGTCTTGCATCAAAGTGGACTAGCTACTTCTTCCTGGTTTATGCCTTGCAAGTCTGTTTTTAACATCACAAAGGTCTGACTGTCTTCTGATCGCAGACAAAGTCCAGACTAAGCCGAAAACTAAACAGAGCAGAAGTGACTGGGTGTCCTGTGCTAATATTATTTTCATGGTAGAGTTAGGAGATTTTTCAAACAGGGCAGGGAGTGAGTAAAGGCCACACTGTCTTACATCTGTTTTTGCAAATTAAACAAGATCTCAGGCAACCCAACCGACCAATGGGGTCTGGACAGACTAGTGTTTACATCCTGAGAGGGATATCAAATTATAGCCTGTCCCTGGCTTCAAAGAGGGGAAAATCATACTGTGGTCGTTCACGCTGGTTAGATCTGGATGCCGTTCATTCAGAATAAGGAAATAACATTTGTTCACGGAAACATTTTGAAAAAGTGTGAAAAATAAAAACTGGCTTGCTTAACAAGATGTCTGTGTGCTCACAGAAGTATATATTACCTCGAATTCATACACCAAACAATCACCAATTTTCATTCTGATAAAGGGACACACACACACACCTCTGTTTTCTTATAAGCCAACATTAACATGTGATGTTCTTACTGTTGTTCTACTAACAATGGCTGCTGGGACCCCACCAGAACATACAGTAAAACCTGAAGTTCTAGCAACATTCAGTTTTTTGGTCTATGAAATAGGTTAGGAAGAGCATTTAGAGTAATTAGCTAATCTCTTTAGTCACTGCCTCCTCCTGTGTGATATCTTCCTTTACACTGTAGTCCAGGATGGAGCCCACTCCGAAGGCCCTGTTCTTCTGAATCAGAGGCGTGATGGACTTGTGATCCTCTCCCACCACAGACTGACCATAGAACGTCATCTTCATAAACTGCTAAAAGGACCTCTTCCCCAGCAGCCTTACTGATATCCATCAACTAGGAAAAAAAGAGGGAAATGCATTTACATTTCAAGCATTACTACGTAACATTGTGTTTTATCCTCTTGTGGCTTTGAGTCTCTGGTGACTCTTGTCATGGAGTAAAATTTCAAAGTGAGATTATAAATCGTTACATAACACTGTTATAGCAATAGCCATGAACACCATGTTATGCAGTGTTTAGAAATGTAGCTGTAAAAAAAGGGACAGGATAACTGGAAGCGGGACATAATAGATTCCCTGCTCTGTGGCATCTTTAGGTTAACTGAATGTTGAAAACTGTGGTTAGGTTTTTTTTAACAACTCCAAACAAGAAGTTCCCTCACTGAAAAAAAATATATATAAAGGCAACATGTAAAGTGTTGGTCCCATGTTTCATGAGCTGAAATAAAAAATAAAAAAAATACACACAAAAAAGTATTTCTCTCAAATGTTGTGCAAAGATTTGTTTATATCCCTGTTAGTGAGCATTTCTCCTTTGCCAAGATAATCAATCAACCTGACAGGTGTGGCATATCAAGAATCTGATCATTACACAGGTGCACCTTGTGCTGGGAACAATAGGCCACTTTAAAAATGTGCAGTTTTGTCACACAACACAATGTCACAGATACCTTAAGTTTTGAGGGAGCATGCAATTGGCGTGCTGACTGCAGGAATGTCCACTAGAACTGTTGACAGATAATTGAATGTTAATGTCTCTACCATAAGCTGCCTCCAACGTTGTTTTAGAGAATTTGGCAATACGTCCAACCGGCCTCACAACCGCAGACCATGTGAGGAGTATTTCTGCCTGTAATAAAGCCCTTTTGTGGTGGGCCTGGCTCCCCAGTGGGTGGGCGTGGCTGCCACCACCACCCATGGCTGCACCCCTGCCCAGTCATGTGAAATCCATAGATTAGGGCCTAATGAATTTATTTCAATTGACTGATTTCCTTTAACGGTAATTTAGTAAAATCTTTAAAAGTGTTGCATGTTTAATTTATATTTTTGTTCAGTATAATTTAGGACAGACAGATCAGAAAGTGAAACCACAGAAGGAAAACCTTTGATGTAAACAGCCAGCTTTATATCTACTTCGCCAGTTTGAGCTTTAGAACAGGAAATAAACAAATATATAAGTGTGATTAGTATAGGCCTACCAAACCTCCTTATCCTTATCAACCAAAAGTTCATAAGAGCATAGTGTGAAAACCACCAAACTTCTGATCAGTTCTAAATTGTCTTTACTCTTGTATACTTCCTGTGAATGCTCAAAGTGAATAGAGATCTTTGGAGAGGGGGAAGCATTTCTGCTTTTCGGTGGAGTCTGACTGTGTGCCTAGTCCTTACTGTTGTTGACATTATCCTGGGTCGCCTGAGTTGTGGAGACAGTGGAACGTGCTCTCAGTTTAGAAAGGACATTGTCTTCTGAAGTTTATATCCGCGCCTGCCCGTGCAAGGGCATATACAGTTTTGACATAAAACACGTGTGTAATCCTCCTTAGTCAAGACTTTCAGGTGGATTCCAGCTCGAAAATCGAAAACACCTGTCCCAATAAATATCCCATCAAACAGGAAATCGTCGTTTTTATATCCCAAATTAATGTAACAAGTTGATGCAAATAACCATTGTATTAATCGCACAGTAAAGTATTGAAAACTATGGTGAAATGGTAATAATCCATAGTCATGTCATGCGGTTTTTTGTGAGTTCATTCAATGAAACAGACGGGGGAGCCATTGCCTTGCGAAAGTTAACTGTAGTAAGGGTGCTGTCAAGAGCTTTTTCTTTCTGTTAAATTTCGATCCAATGAAGTTGGCCTTGAATAATAATGATTGATTGGGACTAACATTAATGTTACAAACATTTGAAATAAATACATAAAAGTTCAGATACTTCAATGCCTAAATTAAATGACTCCTATTATTTTACTATAAAGAAAACATTTTTTAAACAAAATTATTATTTTTATTAAAGTATTGTTGAGGAAATGTGGACATTGAAGAACCAGACATAGGCCTATATCATACTATTGTCTATTTGTCCACTTGAGGCACACCCACTTTTTTTTGTTGCTTATGGCTCCTTTTCTCAGAACACGAAATCAACTGAGGCGCACTAAAAGTATATCCACTTGACTCTGTAACGACAGCCAAGGATAAACTAGGCTAAATCGGGAATTTTCCTCTGCCACACCTGAGAGCCCAAGAAAGAGAAGACAATTACGCAATAAAACGTTATTAATCTTTGATTTAAAGAAAATTAGACATTTTGACTCGGCCTGTTGAAATATTTCGTTTTCTATTCGTTTGCTGTTAATGTAGTTATTCCGCTGGGCACAAAACAAGATTTTGGGCCAAATTATGATTGGTGGCAATAAACGCCTGTTTATATTGTCGAAAGAGGGTGCCTGTTGTTGGCTTCCGCTACTTTCCTGATGCCTCTTTCCTGTTTGTTTATTATTTTGAAAATGTATGCAATAACGAATAGTTCTGTTACAAATCTGCAATGAACGAAAGTCATCATTCGAGGAGATTGAATTGCGTGTTCGTCTTTGGGTTTTATAACTTATTTGGAACAGTGTGGTTTGGTGTTGCTACTCTGTCTTTCAACTCTTGGGTACGTCGGTGGCGTAGATAGCGCAGTAGTAAACCCTTTCTCCTCAACTGGAACCTGGATTATACCATACTTGGATAACGTTTCTGAAGTTCCCACAATAACAAATAAACACCTTTTACCGCTGTGGATTATACATAAAGAAACGTTGGATAACACAATAGTAGGAGGAAAGTGTTGTTTTCTGGAGAGGAGGAACGCGGAGTGAAAGAGGCGCCTAGAAGGATGCTGTTTCTTGTAAAATGGAATTGAATATTTTTTTTGCAGTTGTTGTGGTGGTTTGTTCATTTATTTCGAGTTTCAGCCAAGAACTCAATCCCAAAGGCAGGAATGTATGTAAACTACCAGGGTAAGTAGAATAACGGCTCTGTCGATGAAATAAGGAGTTGCCTGCCTCTATCGCTCTCCATATCGTGCAGCTAGCCTACTTGTTGTATTGTGCTTTTATTTATTTCTCACATTGCAAAATACTTTTTTTGACGTTGTCTTTCCCTCCACTAACATTTTACATTTTTGATATTGTGTACAAGTTGGTCGTATTTCTTTTCATATGTACTACATGTCCTTACACAAGAAGGAGTCCATCTGAACAGCCATCCCATCCAGATGCGAAATGCATCTGGAATCGTGGATAATGTTCCATATTTTCTTATAGGGGGCGCTATATATTGAGTGACACTGGCCTGAAGTCGTGGCACCAGCTATTTTAGTGTTTCCCAACAGCACAGATTTGTGTTGTTGTAGCCAGGACAAGCACATCTGATTCAACTTGTCAACTAATCATTAAGCCCTGAATGAGTTGAATCAGGGGAGTTTGTCTGGGGCTACAACAAAACTGTCTTCTGTTGGAGGTACTGAAGGACTGGAGCTGGGAAACATTGAGCTAAATCTGAAAATAACCACACAAAATGTTATGGCTTCTGCTGCCAGACACAAAGAAAGTTATAGACTGAACGAAAACAGCTCAGTCTCCCAATGTTTTCATTAATTTGATTCTGAACACCCATGGTGTGTGTGTGTGTGTGTGTGTGTGTGTGTGTGTGTGTGTGTGTGTGTGTGTGTGCGTGCATGAAGCATTCATTTCTTACTCTCTAGTAAGGACCTTTACTATGCAAGCATGTCAAAAGAGGGTCAGGTGCAAGAGATGTGTATGGGATCCAAAGTAGAGGTCATAGCCCGTCTGTGGTCTGCCCTTCAACACACTCTGACATTAGAAAGGAGACCCCAGGGCCCAGCCTGCTTCAATCTTTACCTTTCCTGTTAGAATGTCTCCTGACAATACAACTCCATTAGCCAATGGTGAGCGTTTACAGTACCTCATGTAGTCTGTATAAAACATGTTTCTTTATTGTCATAGTTGTTGCCCAGGTCTCTATAGTAGGTTTAATTGTCAATACTTTGACTTTTAGCATCCCCATGGAGTGTTTTTGTGTAGGGTACAGTAAACTCTCCATTCTTCATCCTAACCACATACACATTTGACATTGGCCTAAATCTCAATGTCAAATCTCAATCACAATCATATCCTTAGTTTTTTTACTGGCTTGAGTGGTTGCTTTATGGCAGTGCACCATCCCTATCATTTTCTTTCATTTGTTCCTTTTGTTTAATATTTTTACTGGGTTCAGTCACAGGATGAATTGAGGGAAGTTGTTTTTAATTTATCATTGCTGCCCAGCATTTCTTATGTGTGTTCTCATGTTACTAATTTAGCTCTACTGTAGGTGTTGTGTTACTAAATCATCTCTACTATAGCTGAGTGTTACTAAATGAGCTCTATTGTAGCTGGGTGTTACTAAATCAGCTCTACTGTAGCTGGGCGTTACTAAATCAGCTTTGCTGTAGCTGGACGTCACTAAATCAACTTTACTGTAGCTGGGTGTCGCTAAATCAGCTCAACTGTAGCTGGGCGTCGCTAAATCAGCTCTACTGTAGCTGGGCGTCGCTAAATCAGCTCTACTGTTGGTGTGCGTTGCTAAATCAAATGTACTGTAGCTGGGTGTTACTAAATTAACTGTACTGTAGCTGGGTGTTTCTAAATCAGATCTACTGTATCTGGGTGTTACTAAATAAGTTCTGCTGTAGATGGGTGTCACTAAATAATCTCTGCTGTAGGTGTGTGATACTAAATCAGCTCTACTGTAACTGGGTGTTTCTAAATCAGCTCTACTGTAGCTGGGCGTTACTAAATCAGCTCTCATGTAGCTTCGTGTTGCTAAAGCAGCTCTTCTTGTAGCTGGGGGTTACTAAATCAGCTCTACTGTAGCTTGGCATCGCTAAATCAGCTCTAATGTAGCTGGGCGTTGCTAATCAGCTCTACTGTAGCTGGGCGTCACTAAATCAACTCTGCTGTAGATGGGTGTCACTGAATAATCTCTGCTGTAGGTGGGTGATACTAAATCAGCTCTATTGTAACTGTGCGTTTCTAAATCAGCTCTACTGTAGCTGGGTGTTACTAAATCAGCTCTGCTGTAGCTTGGCATCACTAAATTATCTCTGCTGTAGATGGGTGTCACTAAATAATCTCTGCTTTAGTTGGGTGATACTAAATCAGCTCTACTGTAGCTGGGCGTTTCTAAATCAACTCTACTGTGGAAGGGTGTCATTTAATAATCTCTACTGTAGGTGGGTGATACTAAATCAGCTTTTCTGTAACTTGGTGTTACTAAATCAGCTCTATTGTAGCTGGGTGTTGCTGAATGAGCTCTACTGTAGCTGGGCGTTACTAAATCAGCTCTCATGTAGCTTCGTGTTGCTAAAGCAGCTCTTCTTGTAGCTGGGTGTTAATAAATCAGCTCTAATGTAGCTGGGCGTTACTAAATCAGTTCTAATGTAGCCTGGCGTTACTCATTCAGCTCCTGTAGCTTTGTGTTGCTAAATCAGCTCTAATGTAGCTGGGCGTTACTAAATCAGTTCTAATGTAGCCTGGCGTTGCTTAATCAGCTCTACTGTAGCTGGGCGTTGCCAAATCAGCTCTACTGTAGCTGGGAGTTACTCAATGAGCTCTGCTGTAGCTGGGCGTCACTAAATCAACCCTGCTGTTGTTGATTTGTGTCACTAAATAATCTCTGCTGTAGGTAGGTGATACTAAATCAGCTCTACTGTAACTATGCTTCTAAAGCAGCTCTACTTTAGCTGGGTGTTGCTAGATCAGCTCTGCTGTAGCTGGGTGTCACTAAATAATCTCTACTGAGCATTTCTAAATCAGCTCTATTGTAGCTGGGTGTTACTAAATCAGCTCTACTGTAGCTGGATGTTGCTGAATGAGCTCTACTGTAGCTGGGCGTTGCTAAGTCAGCTCTACTGTAACTTGATGTTAGTAAATGCTTTATTGTAGCTGGGTGTTAATAAATCATCTCTAATGTAGCTGGGCGTTACTAAATCAGTTCTAATGTAGCCTGGCGTTGCTTAATCAGCTCTACTGTAGCTGGGCGTTGCCATATCAGCTCTACTGTAGCTGGGTGTTGCTAAGTCAGCTTTACTGTAACTTGATGTTAGTAAATAAGCTTTATTGTAGTTGGGTGTTACTAAATCAGTTCTTATGTAGCCTGGCGTTGCTTAATCAGCTCTACTGTAGCTTGGCATCGCTAAATCAGCTCTACTGTAGCTGGGTGTTGCTAAATCAGCTCTAATGTAGCTGGGCGTTGCTAATCAGCTCTACTGTAGCTGGATGTTAGTAAATCAGCTTTATTGTAGCTGGGTGTTAGTAAATCAGCTCTACTGTAGCTGGGCGTCACTAAATTAACTCTGCTGTAGATGGGTGTCACTGAATAATCTCTGCTGTAGGTGGGTGATACTAAATCAGCTCTATTGTAACTGTGCGTTTCTAAATCAGCTCTACTGTAGCTGGGTGTTACTAAATCAGCTCTGCTGTAGCTTGGCATCACTAAATTATCTCTGCTGTAGATGGGTGTCACTAAATAATCTCTGCTTTAGTTGGGTGATACTAAATCAGCTCTACTGTAGCTGGGCGTTTCCAAATCAACTCTACTGTAGAAGGGTGTCATTTAATAATCTCTACTGTAGGTGGGTGATACTAAATCAGCTTTTCTGTAACTTGGTGTTACTAAATCAGCTCTATTGTAGCTGGGTGTTAACAAATCAGCTCTACTGTAACTGGGCGTTACTCATTCAGCTCCTGTAGCTTTGTGTTGCTAAATCAGCTCTAATGTAGCTGGGTGTTGCTAAATCAGCTCTACTGTAGCTGGATGTTTCTAAATCAGCTCTACTGTAGCTGGGCGTTACTAAATCAGCTCTCATGTAGCTTCGTGTTGCTAAAGCAGCTCTTCTTGTAGCTGGGGGTTACTAAATCAGCTCTACTGTAGCTTGGCATCGCTAAATCAGCTCTACTGTAGCTGGGCGTTGCTAAATCAGCTCTAATGTAGCTGGGTGTTGCTAATCAGCTCTACTGTAGCTGGATGTTAGTAAATCAGCTTTATTGTAGCTGGGTGTTATAAATCAGCTCTACTGTAGCTGGGCGTCACTAAATCAACTCTGCTGTAGATGGGTGTCACTGAATAATCTCTGCTGTAGGTGGGTGATACTAAATCAGCTCTACTGTAGCTGGGTGTTACTAAATCAGCTCTGCTGTTGCTTGGCATCACTAAATTATCTCTGCTGTAGATGGGTGTCACTAAATAATCTCTGCTTTAGTTGGGTGATACTAAATCAGCTCTACTGTATCTGGGCGTTTCTAAATCAACTCTACTGTAGAAGGGTGTCATTTAATAATCTCTACTGTAGGTGGGTGATACTAAATCAGCTTTTCTGTAACTTGGTGTTACTAAATCAGCTCTATTGTAGCTGGGTGTTAACAAATCAGCTCTACTGTAACTGGGTGTTTCTAAATCAGCTCTACTGTAGCTGGGCGTTACTCATTCAGCTCCTGTAGCTTTGTGTTGCTAAATCAGCTCTAATGTAGCTGGGTGTTGCTAAATCAGCTCTACTGTAGCTGGATGTTGCTGAATGAGCTCTACTGTAGCTGGGCGTTGCTAAGTCAGCTCTACTGTAACTTGATGTTAGTAAATAAGCTTTATTGTAGCTGGGTGTTAATAAATCAGCTCTAATGTAGCTGGGCGTTACTAAATCAGTTCTAATGTAGCCTGGCGTTACTCATTCAGCTCCTGTAGCTTTGTGTTGCTAAATCAGCTCTAATGTAGCTGGGCGTTACTAAATCAGTTCTAATGTAGCCTGGCGTTGCTTAATCAGCTCTACTGTAGCTGGCCGTTGCCAAATCAGCTCTACTGTAGCTGGGAGTTACTCAATGAGCTCTGCTGTAGCTGGGCGTCACTAAATCAACCCTGCTGTTGTTGATTTGTGTCACTAAATAATCTCTGCTGTAGGTAGGTGATACTAAATCAGCTCTACTGTAACTATGCGTTTCTAAAGCAGCTCTACTTTAGCTGGGTGTTGCTAGATCAGCTCTGCTGTAGCTGGGTGTCACTAAATAATCTCTACTGAGCGTTTCTAAATCAGCTCTATTGTAGCTGGGTGTTATTAAATCAGCTCTACTGTAGCTGGATGTTGCTGAATGAGCTCTACTGTAGCTGGGCGTTGCTAAGTCAGCTCTACTGTAACTTGATGTTAGTAAATAAGCTTTATTGTAGCTGGGTGTTAATAAATCAGCTCTAATGTAGCTGGGCGTTACTAAATCAGTTCTAATGTAGCCTGGCGTTGCTTAATCAGCTCTACTGTAGCTGGGCGTTGCTAAATCAGCTCTACTGTAGCTGGGTGTTACTCAATCAGCTCTGCTTTAGCTGGGCGTCACTAAATCCATTCTACTATAGCTGAGTGTTACTAAATGAGCTCTATTGTAGCTGGGTGTTACTAAATCAGCTCTACTGTGGCTGGGTGTTACTAAATCAGCTCTACTGTAGCTGGGCGTTACTAAATCAGCTTTGCTGTAGCTGGACGTCACTAAATCAACTTTACTGTAGCTGGGTGTCGCTAAATCAGCTCAACTGTAGCTGGGCGTCGCTAAATCAGCTCTACTGTAGCTGGGCGTCGCTAAATCAGCTCTACTGTTGGTGGGCGTTGCTAAATCAAATGTACTGTAGCTGGGTGTTACTAAATTAACTGTACTGTAGCTGGGTGTTTCTAAATCAGATCTACTGTATCTGGGTGTTACTAAATAAGTTCTGCTGTAGATGGGTGTCACTAAATAATCTCTGCTGTAGGTGTGTGATACTAAATCAGCTCTACTGTAACTGGGTGTTTCTAAATCAGCTCTACTGTAGCTGGGCGTTACTAAATCAGCTCTCATGTAGCTTCGTGTTGCTAAAGCAGCTCTTCTTGTAGCTGGGGGTTACTAAATCAGCTCTACTGTAGCTTGGCATCGCTAAATCAGCTCTACTGTAGCTGGGCATTGCTAAATTGCTCTAATGTAGCTGGGCGTTGCTAATCAGCTCTACTGTAGCTGGGCGTCACTAAATCAACTCTGCTGTAGACGGGTGTCACTGAATAATCTCTGCTGTAGGTGGGTGATACTAAATCAGCTCTATTGTAACTGTGCGTTTCTAAATCAGCTCTACTGTAGCTGGGTGTTACTAAATCAGCTCTGCTGTAGCTTGGCATCACTAAATTATCTCTGCTGTAGATGGGTGTCACTAAATAATCTCTGCTTTAGTTGGGTGATACTAAATCAGCTCTACTGTAGCTGGGCGTTTCTAAATCAACTCTACTGTGGAAGGGTGTCATTTAATAATCTCTACTGTAGGTGGGTGATACTAAATCAGCTTTTCTGTAACTTGGTGTTACTAAATCAGCTCTATTGTAGCTGGGTGTTGCTGAATGAGCTCTACTGTAGCTGGGCGTTACTAAATCAGCTCTCATGTAGCTTCGTGTTGCTAAAGCAGCTCTTCTTGTAGCTGGGTGTTAATAAATCAGCTCTAATGTAGCTGGGCGTTACTAAATCAGTTCTAATGTAGCCTGGCGTTACTCATTCAGCTCCTGTTGCTTTGTGTTGCTAAATCAGCTCTAATGTAGCTGGGCGTTACTAAATCAGTTCTAATGTAGCCTGGCGTTGCTTAATCAGCTCTACTGTAGCTGGGCGTTGCTAAATCAGCTCTACTGTAGCTGGGAGTTACTCAATCAGCTCTGCTTTAGCTGGGCGTCACTAAATCCATTCTACTATAGCTGAGTGTTACTAAATGAGCTCTATTGTAGCTGGGTGTTACTAAATCAGCTCTACTGTGGCTGGGTGTTACTAAATCAGCTCTACTGTAGCTGGGCGTTACTAAATCAGCTTTGCTGTAGCTGGACGTCACTAAATCAACTTTACTGTAGCTGGGTGTCGCTAAATCAGCTCAACTGTAGCTGGGCGTCGCTAAATCAGCTCTACTGTAGCTGGGCGTCGCTAAATCAGCTCTACTGTTGGTGGGCGTTGCTAAATCAAATGTACTGTAGCTGGGTGTTACTAAATTAACTGTACTGTAGCTGGGTGTTTCTAAATCAGATCTACTGTATCTGGGTGTTACTAAATAAGTTCTGCTGTAGATGGGTGTCACTAAATAATCTCTGCTGTAGGTGTGTGATACTAAATCAGCTCTACTGTAACTGGGTGTTTCTAAATCAGCTCTACTGTAGCTGGGCGTTACTAAATCAGCTCTCATGTAGCTTCGTGTTGCTAAAGCAGCTCTTCTTGTAGCTGGGGGTTACTAAATCAGCTCTACTGTAGCTTGGCATCGCTAAATCAGCTCTACTGTAGCTGGGCGTTGCTAAATCAGCTCTAATGTAGCTGGGCGTTGCTAATCAGCTCTACTGTAGCTGGGCGTCACTAAATCACCTCTGCTGTAGACGGGTGTCACTGAATAATCTCTGCTGTAGGTGGGTGATACTAAATCAGCTCTATTGTAACTGTGCGTTTCTAAATCAGCTCTACTGTAGCTGGGTGTTACTAAATCAGCTCTGCTGTAGCTTGGCATCACTAAATTATCTCTGCTGTAGATGGGTGTCACTAAATAATCTCTGCTTTAGTTGGGTGATACTAAATCAGCTCTACTGTAGCTGGGCGTTTCTAAATCAACTCTACTGTGGAAGGGTGTCATTTAATAATCTCTACTGTAGGTGGGTGATACTAAATCAGCTTTTCTGTAACTTGGTGTTACTAAATCAGCTCTATTGTAGCTGGGTGTTGCTGAATGAGCTCTACTGTAGCTGGGCGTTACTAAATCAGCTCTCATGTAGCTTCGTGTTGCTAAAGCAGCTCTTCTTGTAGCTGGGTGTTAATAAATCAGCTCTAATGTAGCTGGGCGTTACTAAATCAGTTCTAATGTAGCCTGGCGTTACTCATTCAGCTCCTGTTGCTTTGTGTTGCTAAATCAGCTCTAATGTAGCTGGGCGTTACTAAATCAGTTCTAATGTCGCCTGGCGTTGCTTAATCAGCTCTACTGTAGCTGGGCGTTGCCAAATCAGCTCTACTGTAGCTGGGAGTTACTCAATGAGCTCTGCTGTAGCTGGGCGTCACTAAATCAACCCTGCTGTTGTTGATTTGTGTCACTAAATAATCTCTGCTGTAGGTAGGTGATACTAAATCAGCTCTACTGTAACTATGCGTTTCTAAAGCAGCTCTACTTTAGCTGGGTGTTGCTAGATCAGCTCTGCTGTAGCTGGGTGTCACTAAATAATCTCTACTGAGCGTTTCTAAATCAGCTCTATTGTAGCTGGGTGTTACTAAATCAGCTCTACTGTAGCTGGATGTTGCTGAATGAGCTCTACTGTAGCTGGGCGTTGCTAAGTCAGCTCTACTGTAACTTGATGTTAGTAAATAAGCTTTATTGTAGCTGGGTGTTAATAAATCATCTCTAATGTAGCTGGGCGTTACTAAATCAGTTCTAATGTAGCCTGGCGTTGCTTAATCAGCTCTACTGTAGCTGGGCGTTGCCATATCAGCTCTACTGTAGCTGGGTGTTGCTAAGTCAGCTTTACTGTAACTTGATGTTAGTAAATAAGCTTTATTGTAGTTGGGTGTTACTAAATCAGTTCTTATGTAGCCTGGCGTTGCTTAATCAGCTCTACTGTAGCTGGGCGTTGCTAATCAGCTCTACTGTAGCTGGATGTTAGTAAATCAGCTTTATTGTAGCTGGGTGTTAGTAAATCAGCTCTACTGTAGCTGGGCGTCACTAAATCAACTCTGCTGTAGATGGATGTCACTGAATAATCTCTGCTGTAGGTGGGTGATACTAAATCAGCTCTATTGTAACTGTGCGTTTCTAAATCAGCTCTACTGTAGCTGGGTGTTACTAAATCAGCTCTGCTGTAGCTTGGCATCACTAAATTATCTCTGCTGTAGATGGGTGTCACTAAATAATCTCTGCTTTAGTTGGGTGATACTAAATCAGCTCTACTGTAGCTGGGCGTTTCTAAATCAACTCTACTGTAGAAGGGTGTCATTTAATAATCTCTACTGTAGGTGGGTGATACTAAATCAGCTTTTCTGTAACTTGGTGTTACTAAATCAGCTCTATTGTAGCTGGGTGTTGCTGAATGAGCTCTACTGTAGCTGGGCGTTGCTAAATCAGCTCTACTGTAACTTGATGTTAGTAAATAAGCTTTATTGTAGCTGGGTGTTAATAAATCAGCTCTAATGTAGCTGGGCGTTACTAAATCAGTTTTGCTGTAGATGGGTGTCACTAAATAATCTCTGCTGTAGGTGTGTGATACTAAATCAGCTCTACTGTAACTGGGTGTTTCTAAATCAGCTCTACTGTAGCTGGGCGTTACTAAATCAGCTCTCATGTAGCTTCGTGTTGCTAAAGCAGCTCTTCTTGTAGCTGGGGGTTACTAAATCAGCTCTACTGTAGCTTGGCATCGCTAAATCAGCTCTACTGTAGCTGGGCGTTGCTAAATCAGCTCTACTGTAGCTGGGCGTCACTAAATCAACTCTGCTGTAGACGGGTGTCACTGAATAATCTCTGCTGTAGGTGGGTGATACTAAATCAGCTCTATTGTAACTGTGCGTTTCTAAATCAGCTCTACTGTAGCTGGGTGTTACTAAATCAGCTCTGCTGTAGCTTGGCATCACTAAATTATCTCTGCTGTAGATGGGTGTCACTAAATAATCTCTGCTTTAGTTGGGTGATACTAAATCAGCTCTACTGTAGCTGGGCGTTTCTAAATCAACTCTACTGTGGAAGGGTGTCATTTAATAATCTCTACTGTAGGTGGGTGATACTAAATCAGCTTTTCTGTAACTTGGTGTTACTAAATCAGCTCTATTGTAGCTGGGTGTTGCTGAATGAGCTCTACTGTAGCTGGGCGTTACTAAATCAGCTCTCATGTAGCTTCGTGTTGCTAAAGCAGCTCTTCTTGTAGCTGGGTGTTAATAAATCAGCTCTAATGTAGCTGGGCGTTACTAAATCAGTTCTAATGTAGCCTGGCGTTACTCATTCAGCTCCTGTTGCTTTGTGTTGCTAAATCAGCTCTAATGTAGCTGGGCGTTACTAAATCAGTTCTAATGTCGCCTGGCGTTGCTTAATCAGCTCTACTGTAGCTGGGCGTTGCCAAATCAGCTCTACTGTAGCTGGGAGTTACTCAATGAGCTCTGCTGTAGCTGGGCGTCACTAAATCAACCCTGCTGTTGTTGATTTGTGTCACTAAATAATCTCTGCTGTAGGTAGGTGATACTAAATCAGCTCTACTGTAACTATGCTTCTAAAGCAGCTCTACTTTAGCTGGGTGTTGCTAGATCAGCTCTGCTGTAGCTGGGTGTCACTAAATAATCTCTACTGAGCGTTTCTAAATCAGCTCTATTGTAGCTGGGTGTTACTAAATCAGCTCTACTGTAGCTGGATGTTGCTGAATGAGCTCTACTGTAGCTGGGCGTTGCTAAGTCAGCTCTACTGTAACTTGATGTTAGTAAATAAGCTTTATTGTAGCTGGGTGTTAATAAATCATCTCTAATGTAGCTGGGCGTTACTAAATCAGTTCTAATGTAGCCTGGCGTTGCTTAATCAGCTCTACTGTAGCTGGGCGTTGCCATATCAGCTCTACTGTAGCTGGGTGTTGCTAAGTCAGCTTTACTGTAACTTGATGTTAGTAAATAAGCTTTATTGTAGTTGGGTGTTACTAAATCAGTTCTTATGTAGCCTGGCGTTGCTTAATCAGCTCTACTGTAGCTGGGCGTTGCCAAATCAGCTCTACTGTAGCTTGGCATCGCTAAATCAGCTCTACTGTAGCTGGGCGTTGCTAAATCAGCTCTAATGTAGCTGGGCGTTGCTAATCAGCTCTACTGTAGCTGGATGTTAGTAAATCAGCTTTATTGTAGCTGGGTGTTAGTAAATCAGCTCTACTGTAGCTGGGCGTCACTAAATCAACTCTGCTGTAGATGGATGTCACTGAATAATCTCTGCTGTAGGTGGGTGATACTAAATCAGCTCTATTGTAACTGTGCGTTTCTAAATCAGCTCTACTGTAGCTGGGTGTTACTAAATCAGCTCTGCTGTAGCTTGGCATCACTAAATTATCTCTGCTGTAGATGGGTGTCACTAAATAATCTCTGCTTTAGTTGGGTGATACTAAATCAGCTCTACTGTAGCTGGGTGTCATTTAATAATCTCTACTGTAGGTGGGTGATACTAAATCAGCTTTTCTGTAACTTGGTGTTACTAAATCAGCTCTATTGTAGCTGGGTGTTGCTGAATGAGCTCTACTGTAGCTGGGCGTTGCTAAATCAGCTCTACTGTAACTTGATGTTAGTAAATAAGCTTTATTGTAGCTGGGTGTTAATAAATCAGCTCTAATGTAGCTGGGCGTTACTAAATCAGTTCTAATGTAGCCTGGCGTTACTCATTCAGCTCCTGTAGCTTTGTGTTGCTAAATCAGCTCTAATGTAGCTGGGCGTTACTAAATCAGTTCTAATGTAGCCTGGCGTTGCTTAATCAGCTCTACTGTAGCTGGGCGTTGCCAAATCAGCTCTACTGTAGCTGGGAGTTACTCAATGAGCTCTTATGTAGCTGGGCGTTGCTAATCAGCTCTACTGTAGCTGGATGTTAGTAAATCAGCTTTATTGTAGCTGGGTGTTAGTAAATCAGCTCTACTGTAGCTGGGCGTCACTAAATCAACTCTGCTGTAGATGGGTGTCACTGAATAATCTCTACTGTAGGTGGGTGATACTAAATCAGCTCTATTGTAACTGTGCGTTTCTAAATCAGCTCTACTGTAGCTGGGTGTTACTAAATCAGCTCTGCTGTAGCTTGGCATCACTAAATTATCTCTGCTGTAGATGGGTGTCACTAAATAATCTCTGCTTTAGTTGGGTGATACTAAATCAGCTCTACTGTAGCTGGGCGTTTCTAAATCAACTCTACTGTAGAAGGGTGTCATTTAATAATCTCTACTGTAGGTGGGTGATACTAAATCCGCTTTTCTGTAACTTGGTGTTACTAAATCAGCTCTATTGTAGCTGGGTGTTGCTGAATGAGCTCTACTGTAGCTGGGCATTGCTAAATCAGCTCTACTGTAACTTGATGTTAGTAAATAAGCTTTATTGTAGCTGGGTGTTAATAAATCAGCTCTAATGTAGCTGGGCATTACTAAATCAGTTCTAATGTAGCTTGGCGTTACTCATTCAGCTCCTGTAGCTTTGTATTGCTAAATCAGCTCTAATGTAGCTGGGCGTTACTAAATCAGTTCTAATGTAGCCTGGCGTTGCTTAATCAGCTCTACTGTAGCTGGGCGTTGCCAAATCAGCTCTACTGTAGCTGGGAGTTACTCAATGAGCTCTGCTGTAGCTGGGCGTCACTAAATCAACCCTGCTGTAGATTTGTGTCACTAAATAATCTCTGCTGTAGGTAGGTGATACTAAATCAGCTCTACTGTAACTATGCGTTTCTAAAGCAGCTCTACTTTAGCTGGGTGTTGCTAGATCAGCTCTGCTGTAGCTGGGTGTCACTAAATAATCTCTACTGAGCATTTCTAAATCAGCTCTATTGTAGCTGGGTGTTACTAAATCAGCTCTACTGTAGCTGGATGTTGCTGAATGAGCTCTACTGTAGCTGGGCGTTGCTAAGTCAGCTCTACTGTAACTTGATGTTAGTAAATAAGCTTTATTGTAGCTGGGTGTTAATAAATCATCTCTAATGTAGCTGGGCGTTACTAAATCAGTTCTAATGTAGCCTGGCGTTGCTTAATCAGCTCTACTGTAGCTGGGCGTTGCCATATCAGCTCTACTGTAGCTGGGTGTTGCTAAGTCAGCTTTACTGTAACTTGATGTTAGTAAATAAGCTTTATTGTAGTTGGGTGTTACTAAATCAGTTCTTATGTAGCCTGGCGTTGCTTAATCAGCTCTACTGTAGCTTGGCATCGCTAAATCAGCTCTACTGTAGCTGGGCGTTGCTAAATCAGCTCTAATGTAGCTGGGCGTTGCTAATCAGCTCTACTGTAGCTGGATGTTAGTAAATCAGCTTTATTGTAGCTGGGTGTTAGTAAATCAGCTCTACTGTAGCTGGGCGTCACTAAATTAACTCTGCTGTAGATGGGTGTCACTGAATAATCTCTGCTGTAGGTGGGTGATACTAAATCAGCTCTATTGTAACTGTGCGTTTCTAAATCAGCTCTACTGTAGCTGGGTGTTACTAAATCAGCTCTGCTGTAGCTTGGCATCACTAAATTATCTCTGCTGTAGATGGGTGTCACTAAATAATCTCTGCTTTAGTTGGGTGATACTAAATCAGCTCTACTGTAGCTGGGCGTTTCCAAATCAACTCTACTGTAGAAGGGTGTCATTTAATAATCTCTACTGTAGGTGGGTGATACTAAATCAGCTTTTCTGTAACTTGGTGTTACTAAATCAGCTCTATTGTAGCTGGGTGTTAACAAATCAGCTCTACTGTAACTGGGTGTTTCTAAATCAGCTCTACTGTAGCTGGGTGTTACTCATTCAGCTCCTGTAGCTTTGTGTTGCTAAATCAGCTCTAATGTAGCTGGGTGTTGCTAAATCAGCTCTACTGTAGCTGGATGTTTCTAAATCAGCTCTACTGTAGCTGGGCGTTACTAAATCAGCTCTCATGTAGCTTCGTGTTGCTAAAGCAGCTCTTCTTGTAGCTGGGGGTTACTAAATCAGCTCTACTGTAGCTTGGCATCGCTAAATCAGCTCTACTGTAGCTGGGCGTTGCTAAATCAGCTCTAATGTAGCTGGGTGTTGCTAATCAGCTCTACTGTAGCTGGATGTTAGTAAATCAGCTTTATTGTAGCTGGGTGTTATAAATCAGCTCTACTGTAGCTGGGCGTCACTAAATCAACTCTGCTGTAGATGGGTGTCACTGAATAATCTCTGCTGTAGGTGGGTGATACTAAATCAGCTCTACTGTAGCTGGGTGTTACTAAATCAGCTCTGCTGTAGCTTGGCATCACTAAATTATCTCTGCTGTAGATGGGTGTCACTAAATAATCTCTGCTTTAGTTGGGTGATACTAAATCAGCTCTACTGTATCTGGGCGTTTCTAAATCAACTCTACTGTAGAAGGGTGTCATTTAATAATCTCTACTGTAGGTGGGTGATACTAAATCAGCTTTTCTGTAACTTGGTTTTACTAAATCAGCTCTATTGTAGCTGGGTGTTAACATATCAGCTCTACTGTAACTGGGTGTTTCTAAATCAGCTCTACTGTAGCTGGGCGTTACTCATTCAGCTCCTGTAGCTTTGTGTTGCTAAATCAGCTCTAATGTAGCTGGGTGTTGCTAAATCAGCTCTACTGTAGCTGGATGTTGCTGAATGAGCTCTACTGTAGCTGGGCGTTGCTAAGTCAGCTCTACTGTAACTTGATGTTAGTAAATAAGCTTTATTGTAGCTGGGTGTTAATAAATCAGCTCTAATGTAGCTGGGCGTTACTAAATCAGTTCTAATGTAGCCTGGCGTTACTCATTCAGCTCCTGTAGCTTTGTGTTGCTAAATCAGCTCTAATGTAGCTGGGCGTTACTAAATCAGTTCTAATGTAGCCTGGCGTTGCTTAATCAGCTCTACTGTAGCTGGGCGTTGCCAAATCAGCTCTACTGTAGCTGGGAGTTACTCAATGAGCTCTGCTGTAGCTGGGCGTCACTAAATCAACCCTGCTGTTGTTGATTTGTGTCACTAAATAATCTCTGCTGTAGGTAGGTGATACTAAATCAGCTCTACTGTAACTATGCTTCTAAAGCAGCTCTACTTTAGCTGGGTGTTGCTAGATCAGCTCTGCTGTAGCTGGGTGTCACTAAATAATCTCTACTGAGCGTTTCTAAATCAGCTCTATTGTAGCTGGGTGTTACTAAATCAGCTCTACTGTAGCTGGATGTTGCTGAATGAGCTCTACTGTAGCTGGGCGTTGCTAAGTCAGCTCTACTGTAACTTGATGTTAGTAAATAAGCTTTATTGTAGCTGGGTGTTAATAAATCAGCTCTAATGTAGCTGGGCGTTACTAAATCAGTTCTAATGTAGCCTGGCGTTGCTTAATCAGCTCTACTGTAGCTGGGCGTTGCCACATCAGCTCTACTGTAGCTGGGAGTTGCTAAGTCAGCTTTACTGTATCTTGATGTTAGTAAATAAGCTTTATTGTAGCTGGGTGTTACTAAATCAGTTCTTATGTAGCCTGGCGTTGCTTAATCAGCTCTACTGTAGCTGGGCGTTGCCACATCAGCTCTACTGTAGCTGGGTGTTGCTAAGTCAGCTTTACTGTATCTTGATGTTAGTAAATAAGCTTTATTGTAGCTGGGTGTTACTAAATCAGTTCTTATGTAGCTGGGCGTTGCTAAATCAGCTCTACTGTAGCTGGGTGTTACTCAATCAGCTCTGCTGTAGCTGGGCGTCACTAAATCCATTCTACTATAGCTGAGTGTTACTAAATGAGCTCTATTGTAGCTGGGTGTTACTAAATCAGCTCTACTGTGGCTGGGTGTTACTAAATCAGCTCTACTGTAGCTGGGCGTTACTAAATCAGCTTTGCTGTAGCTGGACGTCACTAAATCAACTTTACTGTAGCTGGGTGTCGCTAAATCAGCTCAACTGTAGCTGGGCGTCGCTAAATCAGCTCTACTGTAGCTGGGCGTCGCTAAATCAGCTCTACTGTTGGTGGGCGTTGCTAAATCAAATGTACTGTAGCTGGGTGTTACTAAATTAACTGTACTGTAGCTGGGTGTTTCTAAATCAGATCTACTGTATCTGGGTGTTACTAAATAAGTTCTGCTGTAGATGGGTGTCACTAAATAATCTCTGCTGTAGGTATGTGATACTAAATCAGCTCTACTGTAACTGGGTGTTTCTAAATCAGCTCTACTGTAGCTGGGCGTTACTAAATCAGCTCTCATGTAGCTTCGTGTTGCTAAAGCAGCTCTTCTTGTAGCTGGGGTTACTAAATCAGCTCTACTGTAGCTTGGCATCGCTAAATCAGCTCTACTGTAGCTGGGCGTTGCTAAATCAGCTCTAATGTAGCTGGGCGTTGCTAATCAGCTCTACTGTAGCTGGGCGTCACTAAATCAACTCTGCTGTAGATGGGTGTCACTGAATAATCTCTGCTGTAGGTGGGTGATACTAAATCAGCTCTATTGTAACTGTGCGTTTCTAAATCAGCTCTACTGTAGCTGGGTGTTACTAAATCAGCTCTGCTGTAGCTTGGCATCACTAAATTATCTCTGCTGTAGATGGGTGTCACTAAATAATCTCTGCTTTAGTTGGGTGATACTAAATCAGCTCTACTGTAGCTGGGCGTTTCTAAATCAACTCTACTGTGGAAGGGTGTCATTTAATAATCTCTACTGTAGGTGGGTGATACTAAATCAGCTTTTCTGTAACTTGGTGTTACTAAATCAGCTCTATTGTAGCTGGGTGTTGCTGAATGAGCTCTACTGTAGCTGGGCGTTACTAAATCAGCTCTCATGTAGCTTCGTGTTGCTAAAGCAGCTCTTCTTGTAGCTGGGTGTTAATAAATCAGCTCTAATGTAGCTGGGCGTTACTAAATCAGTTCTAATGTAGCCTGGCGTTACTCATTCAGCTCCTGTAGCTTTGTGTTGCTAAATCAGCTCTAATGTAGCTGGGCGTTACTAAATCAGTTCTAATGTCGCCTGGCGTTGCTTAATCAGCTCTACTGTAGCTGGGCGTTGCCAAATCAGCTCTACTGTAGCTGGGAGTTACTCAATGAGCTCTGCTGTAGCTGGGCGTCACTAAATCAACCCTGCTGTTGTTGATTTGTGTCACTAAATAATCTCTGCTGTAGGTAGGTGATACTAAATCAGCTCTACTGTAACTATGCGTTTCTAAAGCAGCTCTACTTTAGCTGGGTGTTGCTAGATCAGCTCTGCTGTAGCTGAGTGTCACTAAATAATCTCTACTGAGCGTTTCTAAATCAGCTCTATTGTAGCTGGGTGTTACTAAATCCGCTCTACTGTAGCTGGATGTTGCTGAATGAGCTCTACTGTAGCTGGGCGTTGCTAAGTCAGCTCTACTGTAACTTGATGTTAGTAAATAAGCTTTATTGTAGCTGGGTGTTAATAAATCAGCTCTAATGTAGCTGGGCGTTACTAAATCAGTTCTAATGTAGCCTGGCGTTGCTTAATCAGCTCTACTGTAGCTGGGCGTTGCCACATCAGCTCTACTGTAGCTGGGTGTTGCTAAGTCAGCTTTACTGTATCTTGATGTTAGTAAATAAGCTTTATTGTAGCTGGGTGTTACTAAATCAGTTCTTATGTAGCCTGGCGTTGCTTAATCAGCTCTACTGTAGCTGGGCGTTGCCACATCAGCTCTACTGTAGCTGGGTGTTGCTAAGTCAGCTTTACTGTATCTTGATGTTAGTAAATAAGCTTTATTGTAGCTGGGTGTTACTAAATCAGTTCTTATGTAGCCTGGCGTTGCTTAATCAGCTCTACTGTAGCTGGGCGTTGCTAAATCAGCTCTACTGTAGCTGGGTGTTACTCAATCAGCTCTGCTGTAGCTGGGCGTCACTAAATCCATTCTGCTGTAGATGTGTGTCACTAAATAATCTCTGCTGTAGGTAGGTGATTCTAAATCAGCTCTACTGTAACTGGGTGTTTCTAAATCAGCTCTACTGTAGCTGGGCGTTACTCATTCAGCTCCTGTAGCTTTGTGTTGCTAAACCAGCTCTAATGTAGCTGGGTGTTGCTAAATCAGCTCTACTGTAGCTGGATGTTTCTAAATCAGCTCTACTGTAGCTGGGCGTTACTAAATCAGCTCTCATGTAGCTTCGTGTTGCTAAAGCAGCTCTTCTTGTAGCTGGGGGTTACTAAGTCAGCTCTACTGTAGCTTGGCATCGCTAAATCAACTCTACTGTAGCTGGGCGTTGCTAAATCAGCTCTAATGTAGCTGGGTGTTGCTAATCAGCTCTACTGTAGCTGGATGTTAGTAAATCAGCTTTATTCTAGCTGGGTGTTATAAATCAGCTCTACTGTAGCTGGGCGTCACTAAATCAACTCTGCTGTAGATGGGTGTCACTGAATAATCTCTGCTGTAGGTGGGTGATACTAAATCAGCTCTACTGTAGCTGGGTGTTACTAAATCAGCTCTGCTGTTGCTTGGCATCACTAAATTATCTCTGCTGTAGATGGGTGTCACTAAATAATCTCTGCTTTAGTTGGGTGATACTAAATCAGCTCTACTGTAGCTGGGCGTTTCTAAATCAACTCTACTGTAGAAGGGTGTCATTTAATAATCTCTACTGTAGGTGGGTGATACTAAATCAGCTTTTCTGTAACTTGGTGTTACAAAATCAGCTCTATTGTAGCTGGGTGTTAACAAATCAGCTCTACTGTAACTGGGTGTTTCTAAATCAGCTCTACTGTAGCTGGGCGTTACTCATTCAGCTCCTGTAGCTTTGTGTTGCTAAATCAGCTCTAATGTAGCTGGGTGTTGCTAAATCAGCTCTACTGTAGCTGGATGTTGCTGAATGAGCTCTACTGTAGCTGGGCGTTGCTAAGTCAGCTCTACTGTAACTTGATGTTAGTAAATAAGCTTTATTGTAGCTGGGTGTTAATAAATCAGCTCTAATGTAGCTGGGCGTTACTAAATCAGTTCTAATGTAGCCTGGCGTTGCTTAATCAGCTCTACTGTAGCTGGGCGTTGCCACATCAGCTCTACTGTAGCTGGGTGTTGCTAAGTCAGCTTTACTGTATCTTGATGTTAGTAAATAAGCTTTATTGTAGCTGGGTGTTACTAAATCAGTTCTTATGTAGCTGGGCGTTGCTAAATCAGCTCTACTGTAGCTGGGTGTTACTCAATCAGCTCTGCTGTAGCTGGGCGTCACTAAATCCATTCTACTATAGCTGAGTGTTACTAAATGAGCTCTATTGTAGCTGGGTGTTACTAAATCAGCTCTACTGTGGCTGGGTGTTACTAAATCAGCTCTACTGTAGCTGGGCGTTACTAAATCAGCTTTGCTGTAGCTGGACGTCACTAAATCAACTTTACTGTAGCTGGGTGTCGCTAAATCAGCTCAACTGTAGCTGGGCGTCGCTAAATCAGCTCTACTGTAGCTGGGCGTCGCTAAATCAGCTCTACTGTTGGTGGGCGTTGCTAAATCAAATGTACTGTAGCCGGGTGTTACTAAATTAACTGTACTGTAGCTGGGTGTTTCTAAATCAGATCTACTGTATCTGGGTGTTACTAAATAAGTTCTGCTGTAGATGGGTGTCACTAAATAATCTCTGCTGTAGGTGTGTGATACTAAATCAGCTCTACTGTAACTGGGTGTTTCTAAATCAGCTCTACTGTAGCTGGGCATTACTAAATCAGCTCTCATGTAGCTTCGTGTTGCTAAAGCAGCTCTTCTTGTAGCTGGGGGTTACTAAATCAGCTCTACTGTAGCTTGGCATCGCTAAATCAGCTCTACTGTAGCTGGGCGTTGCTAAATCAGCTCTAATGTAGCTGGGCGTTGCTAATCAGCTCTACTGTAGCTGGGCGTCACTAAATCAACTCTGCTGTAGATGGGTGTCACTGAATAATCTCTGCTGTAGGTGGGTGATACTAAATCAGCTCTATTGTAACTGTGCGTTTCTAAATCAGCTCTACTGTAGCTGGGTGTTACTAAATCAGCTCTGCTGTAGCTTGGCATCACTAAATTATCTCTGCTGTAGATGGGTTTCACTAAATAATCTCTGCTTTAGTTGGGTGATACTAAATCAGCTCTACTGTAGCTGGGCGTTTCTAAATCAACTCTACTGTGGAAGGGTGTCATTTAATAATCTCTACTGTAGGTGGGTGATACTAAATCAGCTTTTCTGTAACTTGGTGTTACTAAATCAGCTCTATTGTAGCTGGGTGTTGCTGAATGAGCTCTACTGTAGCTGGGCGTTACTAAATCAGCTCTCATGTAGCTTCGTGTTGCTAAAGCAGCTCTTCTTGTAGCTGGGTGTTAATAAATCAGCTCTAATGTAGCTGGGCGTTACTAAATCAGTTCTAATGTAGCCTGGCGTTACTCATTTCAGCTCCTGTAGCTTTGTGTTGCTAAATCAGCTCTAATGTAGCTGGGCGTTACTAAATCAGTTCTAATGTCGCCTGGCGTTGCTTAATCAGCTCTACTGTAGCTGGGCGTTGCCAAATCAGCTCTACTGTAGCTGGGAGTTACTCAATGAGCTCTGCTGTAGCTGGGCGTCACTAAATCAACCCTGCTGTTGTTGATTTGTGTCACTAAATAATCTCTGCTGTAGGTAGGTGATACTAAATCAGCTCTACTGTAACTATGCTTCTAAAGCAGCTCTACTTTAGCTGGGTGTTGCTAGATCAGCTCTGCTGTAGCTGGGTGTCACTAAATAATCTCTACTGAGCGTTTCTAAATCAGCTCTATTGTAGCTGGGTGTTACTAAATCAGCTCTACTGTAGCTGGATGTTGCTGAATGAGCTCTACTGTAGCTGGGCGTTGCTAAGTCAGCTCTACTGTAACTTGATGTTAGTAAATAAGCTTTATTGTAGCTGGGTGTTAATAAATCAGCTCTAATGTAGCTGGGCGTTACTAAATCAGTTCTAATGTAGCCTGGCGTTGCTTAATCAGCTCTACTGTAGCTGGGCGCTGCCACATCAGCTCTACTGTAGCTGGGTGTTGCTAAGTCAGCTTTACTGTATCTTGATGTTAGTAAATAAGCTTTATTGTAGCTGGGTGTTACTAAATCAGTTCTTATGTAGCCTGGCGTTGCTTAATCAGCTCTACTGTAGCTGGGCGTTGCTAAATCAGCTCTACTGTAGCTGGGTGTTACTCAATCAGCTCTGCTGTAGCTGGGCGTCACTAAATCCATTCTGCTGTAGATGTGTGTCACTAAATAATCTCTGCTGTAGGTAGGTGATTCTAAATCAGCTCTACTGTAACTGGGTGTTTCTAAATCAGCTCTACTGTAGCTGGGCGTTACTAAATCAGCTCTCATGTAGCTTTGTGTTGCTAAAACAGCTCTTCTTGTAGCTGGGGGTTACTAAGTCTGCTCTACTGTAGCTTGGCATCACTAAATCAGCTCTACTGTAGCTGGGCGTTGCTAAATCAGCTCTAATGTAGCTGTGCGTTTCTAAATCAGCTCTACTGTAGCTGGGTGTTACTAAATCAGCTCTGCTGTAGCTTGGCATCACTAAATTATCTCTGCTGTAGATGGGTGTCACTAAATAATCTCTGCTGTAGGTGGGTGATACTAAATCAGCTCTACTGTAGCTGGGCGTTGCTAAATCAGCTCTACTGTAGCTGGGTGTTACTAAATCAGCTCTGCTGTAGCTTGGCATCTCTAAATTATCTCTGCTGTAGCTGGGTGTCATTTAATAATCTCTACTGTAGCTGGGCGTTTCTAAATCAACTCTACTGTAGAAGGGTGTCATTTAATAATCTCTACTGTAGGTGGGTGATACTAAATCAGCTTTTCTGTAAATTGGTGTTACTAAATCAGCTCTATTGTAGCTGGGTGTTAACAAATCAGCTCTACTGTAACTGGGTGTTTTTAAATCTGCTCTACTGTAGCTGGGCGTTACTCATTCAGCTCCTGTAGCTTTGTGTTGCTAAATCAGCTCTAATGTAGCTCAACGTTACTAAATCAGTTCTAATGTAGCCTGGCGTTGCTTAATCAGCTCTACTGTAGCTGGGCGTTGCCAAATCAGCTCTACTGTAGCTGGCTGTTACTAAATCAACTCTGCTTTAGATTTGTGTCACTAAATAATCTCTGCTGTAGGTAGGTGATATTAAATCAGCTCTATTGTAACTGTGCTTTTCTAAAACAGCTCTACTTTAGCTGGGTGTTACTAAATCAGCTCTGCTGTAGCTGGGCATCACTAAATCATCTCTGCTGTAGATGGGTGTCACTAAATCATCTCTACTGAGCGTTTCTAAATCAGTTCTACTGTAGCTGGATGGTGCTGAATGAGCTCTACTGTAGCTGGGCGTCACTAAATCAACTCTGCTGTAGATGGGTGTCAATGAATAATCTCTGCTGTATGTGGGTGATACTAAATCAGCTCTACTGTAACTGTGCGTTTCTAAATCAACTCTACTGTAGCTGGGTGTTACTAAATCAGCTCTGCTGTAGCTTGGCATCACTAAATCATCTCTGCTGTAGATGGGCGTCACTAAATCAACCCTGCTGTAGATTTGTGTCACTAAATAATCTCTGCTGTAGGTAGGTGATACTAAATCAGCTCTACTGTAACTCTGCGTTTCTAAAGCAGCTCTACTTTAGCTGGGTGTTGCTAGATCAGCTCTGCTGTAGCTGGGTGTCACTAAATAATCTCTACTGAGCGTTTCTAAATCAGCTCTATTGTAGCTGGGTGTTACTAAATCCGCTCTACTGTAGCTGGATGTTGCTGAATGAGCTCTACTGTAGCTGGGCGTTGCTAAGTCAGCTCTACTGTAACTTGATGTTAGTAAATAAGCTTTATTGTAGCTGGGTGTTAATAAATCAGCTCTAATGTAGCTGGGCGTTACTAAATCAGTTCTAATGTAGCTGGGCGTTACTAAATCAGCTCTGCTGTAGCTGGGCGTCACTAAATCAACCCTGCTGTTGTTGATTTGTGTCACTAAATAATCTCTGCTGTAGGTAGGTGATACTAAATCAGCTCTACTGTTGCTGGGTGTTACTAAATCAACTCTGCTATAGCTGAGCATCACTAAATCATCCCTGCTCTAGATGGGTGTCACTAAATAATCTCTACTGTGCGTTTCTAAATCAGCTCTACTGTAGTTGGTTGTTACTAAATAAGCTCTACTGTAGCTGGGCGTTGCTAAATCAGCTCTACTGTAGCTGGGTGTTAATATATCAGCTCTAATGTAACTGGGTGTTTCTAAATCAGCTCTACTGTAGTTGGTTGTTACTAAATCAGCTCTACTGTAGCTGTGAGTCGCTAAATAATCTCTACTGTAGCTGGGCGTTACTATATCATTTCTACTGTAGCTGGGCGTCACTAAATCAACTGTGCTGTAGATGGGTGTCACTAAAAATGCTCTGCTGTAGGTGGGTGATACTGTAACTACTGTAACTTGGTGTTACCAAATCAGCTCTACTGTAACTGGGTGTTTCTAAATCAGCTCTACTGTAACTGTGCGTTTCTAAATGAGCTCTACTGTAGCCGGGCGTTGCTAAATCAGCTCTACTGTAGCTGGGTGTTGCTAAATCAGCTCTATTGTAGCTGGGTGATACTAAATCAGCTCTATTGTAGCTGGTTGTTAGTAAATCAGCTTTATTTTAGCTGGGTGTTAATAAATCAGCTCTACTGTTGCTGGGTGTTACTAAATCAGCTCTACTGTAACTGGATGTTAGTAACTCAGCTTTATTGTAGCTGGGTGTTAATAAATCAGCTCTACTGTAGCTGGGTTTTCTAAATCAGCTCTACTTTAGCTGGGCATCGCTAAATAATCTCTACTGTAGCTGGGCGTTACTAAATCAGTTCTACTGTAGCTGTGCGTTGCTAAATCAGCTCTACTGTAGCTGTTTTTTTTTTAAATCATCTCTGCTGTAGCAGGGCGTCACTTAATCAACTCTGCTGTAGATAGGTATCACTAAATTATCTCTACTGTAGCTTGGCGTTACTAAATCACCTCTATTGTAGCTGGGTGTTACTAAATCAGCTTTACTGTAACTGGGTGATACTAAATCAGCTCTACTGTAGCTGTTTTTTTTTTTAATCATCTCTGCTGTAGCAGGGCGTCACTTAATCAACTCTGCTGTAGATAGGTATCACTAAATTATCTCTACTGTAGCTTGGCGTTACTAAATCACCTCTATTGTAGCTGTGTGTTACTAAATCAGCTTTACTGTAACTGGGTGATACTAAATCAGCTCTATTGTAGCTGGGTGTTAGTAAATCAGCTTTATTTTAGCTGGGTGTTAATAAATCAGCTCTACTGTAGCTGGGCATTGCTAAATCAGCTCTACTGTAGCTGGGTGTTGCTAAATCAACTCTTCTGTAGATTGGTGTCACCTAATAATCTCTACTGTAGATGGGTAATACTAAATCAGTTCTAGTGTAACTGGGTGTTACTAAATCAACTCTAATGTATCTGGGTGTTACAAAATAATCTAAACTGTAACTGGGTGTTTCTAAATCAGCTCTTCTTTAACTGGTTGTTACTAAATCATCTCTATTGTAGCTGGTCGTCACTAAATCAACTCTACTGTAGTTGGGTGTCACTAAATAATCTCTACTGTAGGTGGGTGATACTAAATCAGCTCTAATGTAGCTGGGTGTTGCTAAATCAGCTCTTGTTATTGGGTGTTACTAAATCAGCTCTGCTGTAGTTGGGTGTCACAAAATGTTTGCTCTACTGTAGCTGGGTGTTTCTAAATTAGCTCTACTGTAACTGGGTGTTACTAATTCAGCTCTATTGTAGCTGGGTGTCGCTAAATCAGCTCTACTGTAGCTGGGTGTCGCTGGGTGTTAGTAAATCAGCTTTATTTTAGCTGGGTTTTAATAAATCAGCTCTACTGTAGCTGGGCATCGCTAAATCAGCTCTACTGTAGCTAGGCATTACTAAAGCAGCTCTACTGTATCTGGGTGTAACTAAATCAGCTCTACTGTAGCTGGGTGTCACTAAATCAGCTCTACTGTAGCTGGGTGTCACTAAATCAGCTCTACTGTAGCTGGGCGTCGCTAAATCAGCTCTATTGTTGCTGGGCGTCGCTAAATCAGCTCTACTGTAGGTGGGTGATACTAAATCAGCTCTAGTGTAACTGGGTGTTACTAAATCAGCTCTAATGTACCTTGGTGTTACAAAATAAGCTGAACTGTAACTGGGTGTTTCTAAATCAGCTCTATTGTAGCTGGTCGTCACTAAATCAACTCTACTGTAGCTGGGTGTCACTAAATAATCTCTACTGTAGGTGGGTGATACTAAATCAGCTCTAATGTAGCTGGGTGTTGCTAAATCAGCTCTTGTTATTGGGTGTTACTAAATCAGCTCTACTGTAGCTGGGTGTCACTAAATTTGCTCTACTGTAGCTGGCCGTCGCTAAATCAGCTCTACTGTAGCTGGGTGTTTCTTAAATCAGCTCTACTGTAACTCGGTGTTACTAAATCAGCTCTATTGTAGCTGGGTGTCGCTAAACCAGCTCTACTGTAGCTGGGTGTCGCTATATCAACTCTACTTTAGCTGGGTGTTTCTAAATTAGCTCTACTGTAACTGGTTGTTACTAAATCAGCTCTATTGTAGCTGGGCGTCGCTAAATCAGCTCTACTGTAGCTGGGCATCGCTAAATCAGCTCTACTGTAGCTGGTCGTCGCTAAATCAGCTCTACTGTAGCCGGGCGTTTCTAAATCAGCTCTACTGTAGCTGGGTGTCACAAAATACTTTCTACTGTAGGTGGGTGATTCTAAATCAGCTTTGTTGTGGCTGTGTGTTACTAAATCAGCTCTACTGTAACTGGGAGTCACTAAATCCGCTTTATTGTAGCTGTGTGTTACTAAATCAGCTTTACTGTACCTGGGCGTTTCTAAATCATTTCTACTGTAGCTGGGCGTTACTAAGTCAGTTCTAATGTAGCTAGGCATTTCTAAATCAGCTCTAATGTAGCTGTGTGTGACTAAATCTGATCTACTGTAGCTGGGTGTCACTAAATCAACTGTACTGTAGCTGGGTGTCACTAAATCAGCTTTACTGTAGCTGGGTGTCACAAAATCAGCTCTACTGTAGCTGGGCGTCGCTAAATCAGCTCTACTGTAGATGGGCATTTCTAAATCAGCTCTACTGTAGCTGGG